>LPNX011108441.1:463958-627906 GCA_001517045.1 Pseudotsuga menziesii
GTTTTGCGATTGCCTCTTGGTACGTTTTAAGTTAATGTGAAGTATGAATAAATTAACTTAGGCGAGGGGGGGACTCCAGATATACCCGAGGGTACTTGGAGTATGTCCAAAATGAACCTTCACGGCTACCTGCAAGGAATATGTGGGATGAATGGAGTCTCTGAGACTGTTGTTCATAATACACTCGAAGGTGTAATAGATATCAACTCCTCGAGGTCACTTTTCAGGAGTTACCGCTTCCTTTGGGTATTTTGCCACCGTTTACGGTTTGATCGGGGCGTTGGATTTTTGCCTGATGGTGGTTGATTGGGGAAGGTGAAGACTAATTAAACTAGTCACTCACATTTCTTTTGATGCAGATTGACTGATCAGATGAATTGTATCCAAGTGTAGAGCATACATAGCGGAGTCTTGTCAATTTTAGTGAGTTTTAAAGGGTGTGTTTTCTTAGAAAGAAAAACCCTCCAGGAACCTCTTTCGGTCCAAGCAAACCTCAATCGGGGAATCAAGGAGGGGATTGATTTTAGAACAATTACTTACAGAAATTAAATATAAGCAGCAAATAGAAACAAATCACAATTTTTCTAATTATTCCTACCACGCATCTCTTTCTCCTTGTGGGTCAATCGAGAAGTTGTGGGGTAAGTATTCAAGTTACTTTGATAACATAATATGGAATATATGATAAATTAATCAAATCATGTTATTCTACATCAATGAAACTAACTAAAGTGAAAAAAAGTAAGACGATGTGAAAAACGACAAAAAAGGTGCAAATCCCCCCAGGGGGGATGGGGAATGGGCTCAAAAGAGCCTATTCAGAGAAATTTTTTATTATTTTCTGTTTCAATATTAGTAAAATTATCTGAATCATCTTGGTTCTTATATAGAATGAAACCAAGGCTTTACAAATTTCCCAAAATTTAAAATTATGGTCAAAATGGAGATGATCCAAAAGCCACTTTAGAACCTCAGCTTCTCCCCTTTCTGTTATGCCTGATAAAATACAGTGAGATTATTATAATGAAATATGCCCAAAATCACTTTGAAAGTACCTTTGGGTCAGCCTACTTTAAACTAAGAAAAACTAAGTTAAACCTAACTAAAACGGTGAAAAAGGAACCGAGGAAAGCAAGCTTTCCTTGAGATCTTGGCTTGTTGTTTGGACAGCCAATAAAATATGCACTGATTGCTGGATTTAATCTTTTTAAAATATAAAAATAAATCTAGAGCATGCAACCTATAGATTCTCTTTAAATTCCCATGCAAAACATATGATTTCCCTAAACTAGATCTAGAATGCTTTATGAAACCCTTTAGGAATGAGATCTAGATTATGATCCTTGAACTAACAGATCTATGTAAGTTTTAATTTGAACTGATAGATCTGAATAATGACAAATCTTATAAATAAAGTAACCAGGTAAAATTTGATTTTTTGGAAGAGGAAGAGAGAGAAAGAGCGCTGGAAGCCTTGAAGATCAACCGTGGAGCTTTCCGGTGGAATGCCGAGGGACTATGCCTTTGAGAAAGTTTTAGAGAAAGTGAGGAAGAAAACTAGATCAACACCCTCTCCAAGCTAGGAACCTATAACTTGATCCAAAGACTTGCCAAAAATCCTGTGAGATTCGATTAGTACATAAACAGAGATTTCAGAATAGCATGCTTATAAACTTATAAAACATGTTGAATCTAGATCTCTAAACATGCATAAAAAGGAAAGAGATGGCCAATAAAATTATTAACAAACTCCTTTCCTATCAAGATCATAATAAACTTATTATCAATCTTTAGCAATGGATCTACAAACAATCAGAAAATTATGAACATAGATACAGGTTACCTTAGTAAAACATGGAAATTCTCATCCAAACATATAATAACATGACACCGTCTTGCCTCAAAAGCTTCTTTTTATTTCAAATGAACAATAACAATAGTAAAATAGAAACAACATTTCCATCCCAGTTCTAACTAGCTTGGAGGAGGTAAATTGAGCTTTATTTATAACAATAACAAAAGATCTAGCCCAGGGGGCACAATTCCCAAGGAGAGAGAGACTGCAGCTGCATGTGGAGTGAATCTGGGCCTGATATATGTCTAACTTAGCCTGATTTGAGTCTCACTGAGTGAAACTATCAATCAGAGAGCTGATCTATCTGACACCTCAACCTGCTGACTGAATCATCCACCAAAACTCAACCAGAGAGGCCCACACGTGTTGAGGAGAGAGGGAGGGCACAATTCCCAATATTGCATGCAATAATGCATGCCCAGTTCAGCCCAGATCACCTCCTTTAGTCAAGGAATTGTTAGATGTAGTCAATCCCAAGCCGATGAGACTGATTTCAGTCAAATCGGACCAAATCCCAATGATTTATGATTTTGAATTTTCTCCATTATTTAATTAATTTATCAATTAAATAATCAATATTTGATTTTTAGGGATTTTTGACCTAAGTGATAGACAAATCACTCAAAACTTAGAAAAAGTGGTTCTATGGGTTTACATGGTGCTCTAAGCTTGAAAATGAGCACCCCCATGACTGAAACTGATTTTCGAGCCCACTTTTATTACAAAACCAATTTTTCCAATTAGATTATTAAAAAATAGCCTAAGTTTTGTGGAAAAATTAAAATTAAAAAAACATAAAAAATTAAAAAAATTAAAAACCTAGGGGGACTTAGACATGTTCATATGAATCTATCATGATGCCTAGCATGTTTATACATTGACACATAGACTCTAATAACCTCAATAGGCCTAAATTCCAAGCTGACCACCCCAACTTTGGAGGTACTGAGTGAAAAACTTAGAAATTATCTGTCATTTATTCAACAACCAATAATAACCAAGCCTAAAAAACACCATGGGCTGATCAGATTGACAAATAAATTCTAAGAGACTGTGTCTTTTGCAGACACTATCATGCTAGAACATTTTATTACAACTCCCCTATGGGGTATGAACATGTGATATAGTACAACAAGAACTTCCCAGAAGCACTTTCGAAGGTCTTCTGAAGTTCGAACAAATCATCTTTTTCTGGTTCACCAGGATCACTTGATAAAAACCACCAAGTACAACTTAGGTGGTAACATCTGGCTCCAACTGTGGGACGTGTGCTTGATCTGGTCATAGGCCAAGGAGAGGATACAAGAACACCAGAACCTATGGTTTATACACCCTGTAAAAACATCTAAACTTGACAAGAAAACCTCAGTAGCACAAGATTTATATAAAAACCAAATGAACTATTAATTTGATTTATTTAAACAAAATAAATGTAACTAACTAATGAAAAAAAGTTTTATTATAACTTAGTACAAAACAAAAAAGCAGAAAGCAAATGCTCTTTTTCAAGGAGCTTATTTTCCTACTCTAAGCATGATATAAAAATGGTTAAGTGTAATCAGAAATGCAATGTAACCACCTAAGCATTTTATTAACATAAAGAAAATTTTCCTTGTCTTTGGTTGCCAGCCAAAGTAAGGATACTTTATTCAGAAAATGAAAACCTACGTGATGACCCGGAATGGGCGGGCTGTATGGGAAATCATAGGCATGAATAATGTCATAAAAATTCTTCCCAAAATGGTATGTTTTCATGTAGGATGCTTCTATCCATGACTAGATAGGACTGATATACCAATCAGCATGATGAGGCAGACTGACTATATCATCATACTAATCATCAAGGCTTACCGAATGATAACTCATTGTATAAGCACCGAGCTGCTCCAAATCATTAGGAAACTTTATATGTGAAGAAGAAGGCTGAGACTAATATTCCGATGACTGCATCACATCTGACTTTTCACAATACTGCTTCTCAATTTCTTCATTACGGATTCCTTTGTGCGGCTCTGTATGATATGACTCTGGATGATCATGTGAAAATTCTGAATGCGCCTCTTTCATACTAAGATTTTCCCAGGTATCCATGCTCCCTTCTATGGATGTATCGTAGATTGGACTTCCACAAAATTTTGAATAGACACTCCCCTTGCTGGACATATCATGGATGGGATTTTCAATAAGATTTTCACAAGTTGGATTATCTATGAAATTCCAATAGTCATCACTCCCATCCATGTCATATGTGGGGGACTCTTCATCCATGGCATCATGCTCCTGCCTATCCATGTCTTCATTATTGGTATTACATCCTAAGATATAACTACCCTCCTATTCATAATAATCATCCTTCAAAGTTTTGGTTTCAAATATATTACAAGAAGTTAATATTTCCAAAACTTCATCCCTAAGTGATGAACATAGAGGAGTGTCATCACACACATTATAAATTTCTTCATAAGTGTCGATCTCTGTAATGGTTTCCTCATGAGGGAATAGCATTGCAACAATCTTGAGAATACCTCAAATCTTCAATGTTTTCAGCTATGGTAACATGAGGAGAGTCTTCAACAATGTGTTCAATCATGGGCTCCTTGTGAATCTCTTCAACATGATTGTCATGGATGTTCCCCTCTTCAGGATTTTGCTGTGTATTGAGAAGTACCTCATATTCTTTAATAAGCCGCTTAATTACTTCCTTTCTTAAATAACTATAAGGAAACTCTTTGATGGGAGTATCATGGATCTCCTCTTCACTTAAATGTTCAAGAATTGATTCCAAGTCTTCAATACTTTGTATCATGGAAAAAAGTACATCATATGTTTCCATGTGATACTCTATCCCAGATAGGTAGAAGGTACATATCTTTTCAAGGAACATTTTCAAACCATTCATACTACCCCTACCATCATGCCACTACTCTAAAAACATCGAAAGGAAGCTTGGAAAAGAAGTTATACATTTATTAGGAAGTCCCTGATAGAACCAACAACAAGCCTCACCCTGAAAAGTACTGGCAAACATTTCCATCATATTGTCTTCATCAAGCACATTGGAGTCAGCCATCAACTGAAGGAAAGATTTGACATGCCAGATGGTCAAATGACCATAATTTCCATGAAATACTAGAAGCCATTTATATGCATCTCCCACACCATCACAATAGATAGGAAAACTTGGGATGTTTGAGAAATCGATAGGCTAAAAAAATCCGGTTATCTGGGCACCATACTGCTCCCTTAATTCATCCATATCTAAAATTAATAGTATGCATTTGATATAACCATTAAACCTTGTATTGAATAGGTGGAGTTGTCAAGTGATGAGCTTTAAAGGTTTTAATATGTCGCATGGGCTCATCTACACACGACAAAACTTCACAAGTTTATGACATAACAGGGTTTTATCCCTTCAATGGAGTCGCCATGTGAGAATTAAGATATACATTTAAGAACTCCACAAAATTTATTTTTTTCTTTTCTTTGTAAAAATAAAAACTAAAAAAAAATTAGTGGAGTCGCCAGATGAAAATTAAAGATCTACTGTAAGAAATCATTAAACAAAGAAAAAACAAAAAGGAAGAAAACAAAATTCATCCTCCGGGAATACACAGATTTATCCCCGGCAACGACGCCAAAATATGTTGTTGCCTTTCACACACCTGGGGGGGGAACATGGCAGAAATATTCAAGCCACTCATTGTGTCCTTGGGGGCAAGTCTTGAGTCAAGGCTGTCACCTTGTTCTTGACTCCTCCGTTTAGGCTCAACTCCTAACGAAGCCAAGGGGGGTAGACCCTATTAAGTTACTAAGGAAAAATTATTTAGTATGATGATGTTAAACTGAATGAGTTACTTAGGAGTTTGAGATTTAACCATAAACAACCATAGATGACAGGATAAAAAAATGAGCACACGAAAAAAAATAGCCAGTGCCTTAGAATGGAGTCATAAAATAATCAATGTACTTGCATGTGCTTGGAGTGAATGTTTTGCAATTGCCTCTTGGTACGTTTTAAGTTAATGTGAAGTATGAATAAATTAAATGAGGCGAGGGGGGGACTCCAGATATACCCGAGGGTACTTGGAGTATGTCCAAAATGAACCTTCACGGCTACCCGCAAGAAATATGTCGGATAAATGGAGTCTCTGAGACTGTCGTTCATAATACATCCGAAGGTGTAATAGAGATTGGCGCCTTGAGGTCACTTTTCAAGAGTTCCCGCTTTTTTTGGGTATTTTTCCATCGTTTACAGTTTGATCGAGGCGTTGGATTTTCTCCTGATGGTGGTTGATTGGGGAAGGTGAATACTAATTAAACTAGTCACTCACATTGCTTTTGATGCAACTTGACTGATCAGATGAACCGCAGCCAAGTACAGAGCATACACATCGGAGTCTTGTCAATTTTAGTGAGTTTTAAAGGGTGTGTTTTCTTAGAAAGAAAAACCCTCCAGGAACCTCTTTCAGTACAAGTGGACCTCAGTCAAGGAATCAAGGAGGGGGTTGATTTTAGAACAATTACTTACAAAAATTAAAGATAAGCAGCAAATAGAAACAAATCACAAGTTTTCTAATTATTCCTACCACGCATCTCTTTCCTCTTGCGGGTCAATCAGGAAGTCGTGGGGTAAGTATTCAAGTTACTTTGATAATGTAATATGGAATATATGATAAATTAATCAAATCATGTTATTCTACATGAATGAAACTAATCTAAAGCGAAAAGAAGTAAGATAATGCGAAAACTGACAAAAAAGGAGTGAATCCCCCCCAGGGGATGGGGAATGGGCTCGAACGAGCCTATTCGGAGAATTTTATTATTATTTGAAGTTAAAATATCAATAAAATTATTTGAATCCTCTTGGTTCTTATACAGGATGAAACCAAGGCTTTACAAATTTCCCAAAATTTAAAATTATGGTCAAAAGGGAGACCCCTAGAGGGATTCGGATGATCCAAAAGCCACTTTCAAACCATAGATTCTCCCCTTTCTGTTATGCCTTCTAAAATACAGTGAGATTATTAGAATTAAATATTCCCAAAATCACTTTGAAAGTACCTTTGGGTCATCCTAATTTAAACCAAACAAAACTAAGCTAAAATTAGCTAAAATGGTGAAAAAGGAACCAAGGAAAGCAAGCTTTCCTTGGGATCTTGGCTTGCTGTTTGGACATCCAATAAAATATGCACTAATTGCTGTATTTAATCTTTTTAAAACATAAAAATAAATCTAGAGCATGCAACCTACGGATTCTCTTTAAATTTCCATGCAAAACGAACAATTTCCCCAAACTAGATCTGGAATGCTTTATGAAACCCTTTAGGAATGAGATCTAGATTATGAGCCTTGAAATAATAGATCTATGTAAGTTTTAATTTGAAATTGTAGATTTTAATAATGACAAAGATGATAAACAAAGTCACCAGGTAAAATTTGATTTTTTGGAAGAGGAAGAGAGAGAAAGAGTGCTGGAAGCCTTGAAGATCAACCATGGAGATTTCCAGTGGAATGTTGAGGGACTATGCCTTTGAGAAAGTTTTGGAGAAAGTGAGGAAACAAACTAGATCAGCACCCTCTCCAATCCAAGAACCTGCAACTTGATCCAAAGACTTGCCAAAATTCTTGTGAGATCTGGTTAATACAGAAACAGAGATTTCAGAATAGCATGCATATAAACTTATAAAACATGTTGAATCTAGATCTCTAAACATGCATAAAAAGGAAAGAGATGGCATATAAAACTATTAACAAAATCCTTTCCTTTCAATATCATAATAAACTTATTATCAATCTTTAGCAATTGATCTACAAAAAATCAGCAAATTATGAACATAGATACAGGTTACCTAAGTAAAACATGGCAATGCTCATCCACACATACAATAACATGACACCATCTTGATTCCAAAGATTCTCTTTATTTCAAATGAATAATAACAACAGTACAATAGCAACAACACATCAATCCCAATTCTAACTATCTTGGAGGAGGTAAACTGAACTTTATTTATAACAATAACAGGAGATATAGCCCAGGGGGGTGCAATTCCCAAGGAGAGAGAGACTTCAGCTGCATGTGGAGTGAATTTGGGCATGATATGAGTCTCACTGAGTGCAACTATCAATTGAAGAGCTGATCTGTTTGACACCTCAACCTGCTGACTGAAGCATCCACCAAAACTCAACCAGAGAGGCCCACACATGTGGAGGAGAGAGGGAGGGCACAATTCCCAAGATTGCATGCAATAATGCACTCCCAGTTCAACCCAGATCACCTCCTTCAGTCAAAGAATTGTCAGATCCAGTCAATGCCACGCCAATGAGATTGATTTTAGTCAAATCGGAGCAAATCCCAATGATTTAGGATTTTGAATTTTCTCCATTATTTAATTAATTTATCAATTAAATAATCAATATTTGATTTTTAGGGATTTTTGACCTAAGTGATGGGCAAATCACTCAAAACTTAGAAAAAGTGGGTCTATGGGTTTACATGGTGCCCTAAGCTTAAAAATGAGCACCCCCATGACTGAAACTGATTTCCGAGCCCACTTTTATTACAAAACCAAATTTTCCAATTAGACTATTAAAAAATAGCCTAAGTCACTGTGGAAAAATTAAAATTAAAAAAACTTAAAAAATTAAAAACCTAGGGGGACTTAGACATGTTCATATGACTCGATCATGATGCCTAGCATGTTTATACATTGACACATAGACTCTAATAACCTCAATAGGCCTAAATGCCAAGCCGACCACCCCAACTTTGGAGGTATTGAGTGAAAAATTCAGAAATTATCAGTTGTTTATTCAACAACCAATAATAACCAAGGGAAAAAACACCTTGGGCTAATCGGATTGACAAATAAATTCTAAGAGTATGTGTCTTTTATAGACACTATTATGCTAGAACATTTTATTACAACTCCCCTATGGGGTATGAACATGTGATATAGTACAATGAGCACTTCCCAGAAGCACTTCTGAAGGTCTTCTGAAGTCCGAACAAATCATGTTTGTCTGGTTCAGTAGGATCACTTGATAAAAACCACTAAGTACAAATTAGGTGGAAACATAGCTAATTTATTTATAGTGCACAACTATGTGGTCATGAGCCTTTAGTCTGTAGGTTTTCTTTTGGGCTTAGAAATCCACTCTCGTTATTCTAAACGCAGTTTTGTTGTTAGTTTGATAATGCAATGGATGCATTGCTGTAAAGACCTGTCCAGGGTTTCTATAAGAAATACCAATGTCGTAATATGGGTTTCTTTTTTCAATACTGCATCTGTTTATAAATTTTCTTGCTCTAAACTTGTTTCGTTGTTTCTTTCACCGTTTATGTTATGTGTAACATGATAAGGCCATGAGACCATATTTTCGTGCTTTGATGAGAGCCGTAAGGCCTTTTTCAAAAGATTTTGACTGCTACTTAAATCTCCGTGGTTTAGGTAATGTTGTAATGTAGCCACTAGATTCTTTGTCTTAATGAATATAGCGCCAACTGTTTATAGTAATTATTACCGTCTAACTTGGATAGCGAGATGTGTTTGTAATTATGGTTTTAAATATTAATTTAGTTGTTACACTGTCATTTTCCTTCATTTGATATTTAGCTGGGTTTTGGGAAAAATATTATAAGAAAAGGATTTCATCGTGAGGCCTCTCTTGATGCTATTTCAGTTTATAAAAAATAAAAGGGTTGTAAGGCCAGTTGTTAATAGTATGACTGTGTGGATGTAAATGAATTCAGTTATAAAAATATCCTAGGTTTTCACCGTTTTGTTTAAACATTTTGAAAAAATCGTGAAGCTTTTATCCTGGAAGGCATGTTGTTTGGGGAGAGGGTCGTAAAGCCTCTGTTATTAATGACTACTGTTTAAAAAAAAACTTCTTATAAATTTTTTGGTGAGATCTTGTGAGGGCTTTTACTTTGAGTATTTAACTTTGTTTATATATTATTAATAGGCCATGAGACTGTAGGTAAACTTCCATTAATGCAAAGTAGAACCACTGTTGAAAAGAATTAAACTCTATTTAGCTAATAATATTGTTTCAGAAAAAATAAATATTAAGCCCTAAGGCTGTTTGTAACTCTCTTCTGCAAGTAAAATACTGCAGATAACAACACCAGCCTACCCTGAAGCCTGTAACCAGTGCTATTGGTCTGTCGATAATCTCGACTTGGTGTTAATAAATAATTACTAGTTAAGAGACCGGGCTTAAGATGCCATTATAAAGGACTATTGTGAAATCTAGCTTAGTTCTTACTTTTTATTTGAAACCTTGGTTATTCTAAATTAGTTCTAGAGTTTGTTTAAAGGAGATAGGAAACTATCCTAGAAATATTATTGTAAAAGAAAAGGTATTAAGGAGAAAAACTTGAATCTGAACATTAGATGTCTTATAAGTTCCAGTTTAAGTTTAATCCTGTATAAATATTATTCTAGGTTTTAACACTAATTAGTTTACAGTGCTGTAACAGAGTTCTGTTCTTAAGTATATATATATATATATATATATATATTCTCATAATTGAATATCTATGTTATAGTAGGTCTCTGTGTTTTTGTTTACTATAAGACTTTTACAAGTCTTTACTGCCATATAAAATTTACTTGATTCTAAACTTCGTCGACATAATTTATATCATTATTACTAACATTTTACTAGTTTGCAATATCGGTAGAAATAATCTAAACTGGTTCAAAAGAATATCATTTAGGTTATGAAATACTTTTACAGAAAATACTAAACCAGTGGATCTATCCTTTAAATTGAATACCAATAAATGTATTTTTTCTAACAATTTCTAGATAAAGAGATTATAATATATCCAATCATCCTAATTTCAGTTCCTGAGCATATTCCAAATGAAAGTACAGATTTATAAATTAAATAATAATTGAACCTGGATAGAATACAGAAAGGGGACAAACACCCACAGGAGACTGTTCTACCCAATCTTCTCCTGAAGTAGCCAAAGTTACTTGCTTAGGACCCCCGAGCTTGTTCACTGAACCACTAGGACGAATATCTCTGGCACAAAGAAAAACTTTCTGCAACTTAGCAATCAATAGTAGACTTAACTCAAAAAATCACTTTATCTATCCGCTCATCAAATTCCTTGTGTGCCTAACTTTTTAGTTTGCAGCAGTCACAAGTTTCATTCACTTGGAAATTTAGAATGAGTGGTGAGCCTCCTACTCAATCTGATGGTTTATATAAGATTGCCTAGGTATTTGGGTCAGTTTTGGAATTAAATGAGCCACTAAATCAGTTTCCACTCTTAGGAAACATGACCATCTTTGCAGGGATTATGCTCCTACAACAACTAGAAAGTGAAATGCTAGTGCTGCCACTTGTCAACCAACCTTCTACAGCTGCTCCTTATTCCTAGTGGATCAGTCAACACTCATTTAATAGTATTCTTGGATAGGTTTCTTCTTTATTTAATTATTAAAATAAATAATTCTTTAACTACAGTCATCATTGACCCACTTGGTCATAAACTTTACAATAAATTTAACATAATGTTTTTTCTAAAATAAATAATAAATATTTATTTTTTTAGTTCTGGGTATGTTACAAACACCCCTCCTTAATCTCAACATCATCCTCCTTGTTGCTTAAGTTATTATGAATCTTCTTGGAACACAGCTGGATATGCTACCTGCATATCGATCTCTAATTCTCAAGTCGCTTCATCTGGACTGAAACGTTTCCATTGCACCTTTACCTATCCAATGGTGCGATTCTGGAGAAAATTTCCCCTTGTGTCGAGAATACAGTCTGGTTCCACCAAAAAATATCCTTATGGTTCTACCTAATCACATTCTAGTCAATCACATGAGTAGCATCATGTACATATTTCTTCAAAATAGAAATGTGAAAAACATTATGTACTCTAAGATTTGGTAGAAAAGGTAATTGATAAGCCACCGGCCCCACTCTTGCCAATATTTCGAATGGTCTACAATACCTAGGTGGTAATTTAGCACAACTCCCTAGTTTAAAGGAGCTCTTTTTGGTTTTCACTTTAACAAACACATGCTCACCTACTTGTAATTCCTTCGAAGTTATTTTAAGGTCGGGATGTATCTTTTGTCTGTCCTGAGTAGTTTTCAAATTTCTTTGTACCTATTTCATTGTTAGTTACAGTTCTTTTAACATGTTAGGTCCTAACATCAATTTATCTACTGAATTAATCCATGTAATATGAGTGTTACAGTTTCTACCATATAATATTTTAAAAGGACTAAGCTTTGTTGAAGCTTGATAATAGTTATTATAAGCAAATTCAACTAATTGCAAATAGTCTTCCCACTTCTTGGGATAGTCTCTAACATACATTCGTAAAATATCTTCTAGTACTTGATTGACTCTTTCTATTTGTCCATCCATTTGCGGATGGTAAGCAGTACTGAAATTCAATTTAGTATCTAGTCATTTGAATAAATTTTTCCAAAAATTACCAGTAAATTTAGGATCTCTGTCAGAAATTATTACCTTTGGAATTCCATGTAAACGATAGATTTCTTTGATAAAAATGTCAGCAATATTAGCATCTTTATAAGTTGTTTTAACAGGTATAAAGTGTGCTTCCTTACTTAGTTTATCCACAACTACCATTATTGAATTATTTTGTTTCTATTTTTTAGGTAAGCTAGTTACAAAGCCAAGACTCATGACTTCCCATTTCCAATTTGGAATTGGTAATGGTTGTAAAATACCTGTTGGGTGTTGATGTTCAGCTTTAACTTGATGACATTCTATACACTTAGCGAAAAAATCAATGACTTCATTTTTTCATATTAGGACAAAAGTACTCTTTTCTCAACATGGTTATCATGTTTTGATACCCCAGATGTTCAGAATAAGGACTTTTGTGTACTTCATTCAAAATCAGCAGTTTAACTTCCAATATATTTGGCACATAAAGTCTGTTTTTATACAGTATTAGACATTTTTTCATTAAAACTGTAATCTGTAAATATATTTTTAGATACTTTCTAAGTAACCTTTTCTTTTAAACTTTGGTATTCTGGTTCCATCTTTATTGTTTCTTCTAGATTATCTTCTAAATCGGTTTTATAACTACTAATGGCAGCTACAAAATTTGTTACTGCATTTCTGCTTAAGGCATCATCCATTTTATTTTCTTTCCCTTATATGTATCTGATTTCAAAATCATACTCATTAAGGAAAGCTAACCACCGAGCTTTCCTTGCATTTAGATTTTGTCAATTAAACAAATATTTTAGGCTTATGTTATCAGACATTAGCAAAAATATTTTAGCTATTAGGTGATGGCGCCACATTTTTAAAGCATGGATTATGGCAGCCAGCTCTAAGTCATAAGTTACATAATTCTTTTTGTGATTTTTTAAATTTCTTGATTCATACGCAATTGCATGACCTTCTTATGTCATTACTCCACCAAAACCTTCGTTACATGCATCAGTGCATACGACGAAGTTTTTGTTTGGATCCTCTATTTTTAGAATGGGTGCAGTGGTTAAAAATCCTTTTAGTTTATTAAAATTGTCTTCGCATTTCTGATCCCAAACAAATTTCTTACCTTTTTTTTGCAATGATGTTATAGGATTTGCAATTTTCGAAAATTCTTCGATAAATTTTCTATAATAACCTGTTATTCCCATAAATGATTGTACATCAGTTACGCAGTTAGGAACAACCCAATCAATTAGTTCTTTTATCTTATCTAGGTCTACTGATATCCCTCCTTCGGATATTACGTGCCCTAAATATTGTATCTTATCTTTATAAAATTCACATTTACTGAACTTAGCATAAAGCTGATGTTCTCTCAAAACTTGTAGTATTATCTACAAGTGTTCGTTGTGCTCTTATTTGTTTTAGAATAGATTAATATGTCATCTATAAAGATGACTACAAATTTGTCTAAGTACTTACTTAGGACATGAAGGTTGCTAGTGCAATAGCTAGCCCGAAGGGCATAACCACAAATTCATAGTGCATGTATCTAGTTTTGAAAGTAGTTTTAAAGATGTCATCGTCTTTAATTCTGAATTGATGATATCGAGATCTCAAGTCTATCTTAGAAAATATCGTCGCTCCACGTATCTGATCAAACATATCATCAATGCAGGGCAGAGGATACCTATTCTTAATTGTCATTTTATTAAGTTGATGGTAGTCTATACATAGACGTAAAGTACCATCTGTATTTTTAACAAAAAGGATCGGTGCTCCCCAAGGGGATACACTTGGTCTTACATAATGTTTGTTTATTAATTCTTGTAATTGTAATTTTAATTCGTTCAGCTCCAAGATGTTCATTTGATAGGGAGCCTTCGAATTAGGTACCACTACTGGTACTAATTCGATTGTGAAATCCATATCTCTCTTAGGAGGTAATCCTGGACTTCTTATGAGAATACATCCACGAAATATTGCAGGATAAGAATATCCTCAAATCCGGGCTTATCTTCTTTACTGATTTGTTCATTATTTATTATGTGTATAGCGAAGACTTTACAACCTTTTATTACATCCTTTTTCATCTCTAAGGATAAGATTTGTCTAACAGATATTTTTCTAGGTATCCCTGTGACAATAATTCTTTCTCTTTCATTATTTAAACAATTAAAAGTTTTCTAAAAACAATTGAAAATCACTAGGTGTTTTTCAAGCCAATTCATTCCTATTAGAACATCATAAGATTCTAATGGTAACACATTCAAATCGACTTGAGTTTCAAACTGACTCATAAGAAAATTACAATTTTCAACATATTGATCACTTTCCTTTTAGTTCATGTAGCTAACTGGACCAACCATAATTTTTCAAACTTTTAAAAGATAAGCTACACTTTTCCACTATGATAGGAGATATATAACTTAAACTAGCACCTGAACATTTTGTATTATACCTCACACTTCCACCATGGAAGTTTGGTTTTTCGCCTGTCGATTCTCCAGAGCTGCATTTATTCTCGACATCTCATTTGCCACATCTCCAACTATTTCCTCTTTTTGGATAGTGTGTACGTTGCCAAAGTTTTCGTTCCTGTTCGGACAATACTTGGCATAATGCGGTCCTTGACATTCCCAACATTTAACAGGTTTTTTTGTTCATTATTTTTAACAAAGTTGTTAGGAATATCCCTGCTTCTTGTGCTGTAGTCTTCCTTGGTGCTTTATTTTTAAAATCAGTTCTCTGATAGTTATTTTTGGAGAAATTCTAAGATTTACTCCCAAAATTCTTATTTGACTTAAACCCTCTTCTCTTTTGGTCAAAGTGTCTTGTCTTCTTAGTCTTCTAGTTAGGTAAACATTCTCTTTTCTTACTCTGTTCATAACAAAATATTATTTTCTCATAGCTTCCTCAAGAGTCTTCGGGTTATTAAACACAATCCTATCTTTGAAGCTAATGGGAAGATAACTTAAAAATATTTGTATTTTAGGCTTTCAATCAATTATGTAAGGTACATACCTTAACAGACTTAGAAATTTGCTACTTAACTCTTTCATTGACATGGTACCCAATTTTAATTCATAGAATTCCTTAGCTCTTTCCTCGTAGTATTGTTCAAATAAAATTTTTATTTTAAAATACTTTTTAAAAACTCTCCAGGTTAAGTACTTCTCCTTAAGATTTTTGACTCTTTTTATATTTTGCCACCATATATCAGCTTTTTCGATCAACTGTAAATAGTCATCCGTGCCTTTAGTCTGTCAGAATAGTTATAAATCTGGAAATATTGCTTCATTCATGACTGCCAAGCTTCTGCTTCTTCACCTTTCTCTACCTCTCCATTAAACACGGGAGGATTTATTTTTTTAAATTCCCCAAAAATTTCTTCATAGGGTTTATAGTTTCTTCTCTTAGGTTTACGGTCACTTTCACTATTATCACTTATGTATTTATACCTTCCCCTATGTGACCTTGCATTAACCTCTAAAGAATATTCACTATCAGAATATTTTACCTTCTTTCATTTATGTTTATAGGACGTTGTTTTAGAATCAGTTTCATATACATTTCACTTATATTTTCCTCTGTTATGCATATTATCTAGTAGCATTTGATTCATTTCCAAAATAATTTCATTGTCTATTTTTACAGTTTGCAGTTCCTCTTTTAACTCCTTAACTATTTGTAGTAACTCTGGATGATTCAGTTCTACATAAATGTTGTCTGGGTTGTTGTGCTGAGAACCATTTTTAGCAAATGCTTCAACACCTTCCATTTTCCTAAAAAACAAATTTGATATTTCTGTACAAAAATAAATGCAAATACAATTAGTATATTGGTTTTCTTACTTATATGCGAGTGAGCCAATCAGGCCTAGTGTTTGGAAAATCGCTCTGATACAACATGTAACATCCCTAAATTTCACAAAAAAAAAAAATATTTACCGCAAGTAACTTAAAAAGTTCCTAGGAAATCATTCTAAGAGATGTTATATTTGATAAATTCTCCTGTCATAATGCTAATGAATTTATTATCTAACTTCAAGAGTTATGTAACTATGTGATTATTATTTTTTTGTATTTTGTGAACTGTTGTCATGACATTACTTGTGACAAAAATAATATGCCTTAAAGTACTCTGTTGAACTAGTTGTCATGAAACAGTTTGTCATTGCCTTCTGTTTGATTCTACTCTTGACCTACAAAAGGGATAGGCCATGGTCTTACTTAGTCGTTACGACTAATGCATGAATTTTTTTTTACCAATGTATAGGAGGGTGAGGTCACCCTGACATCACGGATAAAGAACAACTCTAAGCTATAACGCCACAAGTGACAAGGAAAAGGTTATCCTTAGACCTAAACCTTAACCTAGTTTTGATGATCATAAACCATATCTATCTTTTATCATAAAAAGAAAATAAAGGCCCAAACTCGAGTACCTTCTAAATACCAACCATTTCATGCAGGTTAAGATATATATTATAAGCAAGAAAATTATATACCATAAGCTATAAGACTCAAACAATGAGAATGATTTGTATGTGAGATTGGAACTATATACTATGGGTTCTAATGTGTTGTGCAATCTTCTCGTGGAGAAAATACACAAGGTACTTGACCTTGACATTGATACGTTGGTTGAATTAATGATGAGGGAAAAGGGTAAGGTACAAGGAATAAAGTCACTCACTTTCGGACCATGTGATGGCATAAGATTTCCAGCTGGCGACAACTGAGCAAAGTGCTAAACCCTAGGGGTTTAATGCACATGGGAGGTCGCGTCCATCATTTTGATGGAGTTTTTTTCATTGTTAGTTGTTTCTCCGCCATTGTATTTTTCCTTTGAGTGTTTTATCCTTTGTCTATAAAACGAGATGGAGGAAATATTGAACTTTGATACTCTCCAAAACTGACTGAGCCTGATTTGTATACTTGTGGGGTCTGCAGTGTGTGGGTGCCTCTGAACGGCGGGAAGGTAAACTATAATTCCATTATTTGTTTTCTATTTTGCACTAGTTTAAAAGAAACTGTGTTTTAACTTTTAAAAAAAATTATATGTGCAGAACCAGTCTCTGCGACGAGGACGTGGGTGGAACACTGGCCACGAAGACCCTTTTTAACTGGTAATACCCATGTCTTTACCTTACGTGGCTTTGTGGGAATAAACAAGGTTTTGTGGTGTGTTTTTATCCCCACGGGGTTGGGGTTTCCACTCTGTGTTGGTCTGTCCATGTGGAAGTGATTCACTTGCTTTGGTATAATATGTAATTGTTACTATAAGGGTGTTCTTTATCACCCATGGAGTCTTAAATGACTATGGCACTTTTGTATAGTATTTTGGTTTTTAAAACTTTTTTTAACAAAGTAAGAACCCATGAGGGTTTCGATACTGAAACTCTGTTTATTCCACTATCTAATTGATTGTGTATACTTCCAAAAATGTAAAGAAATCATTGCTTGTGGAGTCTTGCGACCATGTCACTTTCTTTTTGATAGATATGGTGTTTAAAAGTATTTCTATTTCAATTCTGTCAAATATTTTTAAAATAGTACAGAACCTCAGTTTGTTTGACTCGTGAGGGCTTCGTAGCTTAATTGATGTACAGTGCACAACAATGTGGTCATGAACCTTTACTCCATAGGTTTTCTTTTGGGCTTAGAAATCCACTCTCATTATTCTAAACGTAGTTTTGTTGTTAGTTTGATAATGCAATGGATGCATCATTGTAAAGACCCGTCCATGATATCTGTAAGCAATACCAATGTTGTAATATGGTTTTGTTGTTTCAATATCACGACTCGTTATAAATTTTCTTTCTTTAAACTTGTTTCGTTGTTTCTTTCACCGTTTATGTTTTGTGTAACATGATAAGGCTGTGAGACCAAACTATTGTTCTTTGATGAGAGCCGTAAGGCCTATGTCAAAAGACTTTGACTGCTACTTAACTCTGCATGGTTTAGGTAGTGTTGTAATGTGGCCACGAGATTCTTTATCTTAATGAATATAGCACCAACTTTTTACATTAAATATTACTGTCTAACTTGGATAGAGAGATGCGTTTGTAATTATGGTTTTAAATATTAATTTAGTTGTTACATAGTCATGTTCCTTCATTTTATATTTAGCCGGGTTTTGCGAAAAAGAATATAATAAAGGGATTTGGTCGTGAGGCCTCTCTTGATGCTATTTCAGTTTATAAAAATAAAAGGGTCGTAAGGCTAGTTGCTAATGGTATGACTGTGTAGATGTAAATGAATTTAGTTATAAAAATATCCTAGGGTTTCATCATTTTGTTTAAACATTTTGAAAAGACCATGAAGCTTTTATCCTGTAACGCATGTTGTTTGGGGAGAGGGTCGTAAAGCCTCTGTTAATAATGACTACTGTTTAAAAAGCATAGTTCTTATAAGTGTTTTGGTGAGATCCCGTGAGGGCTTTTACTTTGAGTATTTAACTTTCTTTATATTTTATTAATAGGCCATGAGACTGTAAGTAAACTTCCATTAAGGAAAAGTAGAACCACTATTGAAAATAATTAAACTCTGTTTAGCTAATAATATTGTTTCAAAAAATAATATTAAGCCGTAAAGCTGTCTGTAACTCTCTTCTACAAGCAAAATACTGCAGATAACAACACCAACCTGACCTGAAGCCTATAACCAGTGCTATGGTCTGTCGATAATATCAACTTGGTGTTAATAAATAATTACTAGTTAAGACACTGGGCTTAAGATGCCCTTATAAGGGACTATTGTGAAATCTTGCTTAGTTATTACTTTTAATTTGAAACCCTAGTTATTCTAAATTAGTTCTAGAATTTGTTTTAAGGATATAGGACACTATCCTAGAAATATTATTGTAAAAGCAATGGTATTAAAAGGAGAAAACTTGAATCTGAACATTAGATGTCTTATAAGTTCCAGTTTAAGTTTAATCTTGTATAAATCTTATTCTAGGTTTTAACTCTAATTAGTTTACAGTGTTGTAACAGAGTTATGTTCTTAAGTATATATATATATATATATATATATATATATATATATATATATATATANACTATTAGACTTTTACAAGTCTTTACTACGATACAAAATTTACTTGATTCTAAACTTAGTTGACAGGATTTATATCATTATTACTAACATTTTACTAGTTTGTAATACTGGTAGAAATAATCTAAATTGATACAAAAGAACATCATTTAGGTTATGAAATACTTTTACAGAAAATACTAAACCAGTGGATCTATCCTTTAAAATGAATACCAATAAATGTAATTTTTCTAACCACTTCTAGATAAAGAGATTATAATATTTCCAATCATCCTAATTTCAGTTCCTGAGCATATTCCAAATGAAAGTAGAGATTCAGAAATTAAATAATAATTGAACCTAGATAGAATGCAGAAAGGGGACAAAAACCCACGGGAGACTGTTCCATCCAACCTTCTCCTGAAGCAACCAAAGTTACTTGCTTAGGATCCCCGAGCTTGTTCACTGAACTACTAGGACGAAGATCTCTGCTACAGAGCAAAAATTTCTGCAACTTAGCACTCAATAGCAGACTTAACTCAACAAATCACTTTAGCTATCCCCTCATCAAATTCCTTGTGTGCCTTGCTTTTCAATTTGCAGCAATCACAGGGTTCATTCACTTGGAAATTCAGAATGAGTGCTGAGCCTTCTGCTCAATTTGATGGTTTATACAAGATTTCCTAGGTCTTTGGGTCAATTTTGGAATCAAATGAGCCACCATCTTAGTTCCCCCTCTCATGTAACATGACCACTTTTTTAGGGATTATGCTCCTACAACAACTAGAAAGTGGAACGCTAGTGCTGTCACTTATCAACCAGCTTTCTATAGCTGCTCCTTCCTCCTAGTGGGTCAGTGAACACTCATTTAACAGTCTCCCTTAGATAGGTGTTTCCTTTATTTAATTATTAAAATAAATAATTCTTCAATTACAGTCATCCTTGACCCACTTGGTCATAAACTTTACAATAAATTTAACATAATGTTTTTCTGAAATAAATAATAAATATTTAGTTTTCAGTTTTGGGTATGTTACAAGAAGCTTAGTGACAAAAAACACTTTGAAAACTTGTGAAATCTTGTGGTGAATTATTGAATTTATCAACGTTTCACGCAGACTAGTTCAACCCATCTTCAAGAGATACAGTGAAGGTACTCGCCTTGTCATTTTGTGACTTGAGTTTTTATTTAAATAATGAAAAATTTTAATTAAGTTAATTCAAAAGATTAATATGTTTTAAAGTTGGCTTAATCTAATTTATTATTATTATTATTTAGTTAAAATTGTGTATTTGATTTTTAAGTATTCTAGTAATTTTTAGGTTAGTATTAACTATGTACTGTAAGTTTATTTTTATTAAAAAAGTTTTTTTTTTTGAAAATTATAAATAAAAGCTTTTTAGGATTATATTTCAAATTTAATTAGATAAAGAGATATTTCAAAACTATATTTATTTCATTAGATTTGAGTGATTAAATTTTTTAACTTTATAGTATTCTTTAAAAAAATTAATTATTTAAATTAATTGGTGTGTAAGATTAGATTTAATCCTAAAAGTTTTATTATGAAAATTTGTATTAATTCATTATATTTCATTAGATTAGTATGATGATAAGTTTATTATTTTTTAATTTTATTGGAAACTTTTTGTTTATTTTAACTTATATAAGGGTTTAATGGAATTAGTATTACAAACAAGTTTTTAAAGATTAAGTTCTTTTTTTAATTTTATAGTATTTTTTTTAAAATTTTAATAAATTAATTAGTGTGAATGATTAGATTTAATCTTAATTTTTTTTATGAAAAAATGTTTAACAAGTGAATAGGGTTTATTATAGTATAGGATTTAGACTAGGTTTTAAGTATAAGTGGTTTTTTTAATTAGTAATTTTTAATTAAAGAGATATAGTCAGGAGTTTTTAATTAAAGTGATGATATGTGTCCAAAATTTACTCAATTTACACTCATCGTCCTTATTAATGTTTTAAGGGTGCTTCTCGATTTTGATAGCTTCTCTAGCGTGTCGTTTCGTGTAGTGATCAATCCTGGTAATGGCCTTTGCATATTCTATGCAAATGTGGTGTTTGGAAGTAATAGAGTGCTCAGCTAGTGCATATTTTTTAGTTCATTCATGGATAATGTCGGTACTGTGCTCTTTAAGTCTCAATTGGATTGAGCGACCTGTTTCACCAATATAAACCTTACCACAAGTGCAAGGGATAGAGTAGACTCCTTTGTTTCTCTTATGGTCGGTTTGATATTTAGCGTGGTCGAGAAATATTCGTAAAGTGTTAAGAGGGGAGAAAGCAACCCTAATCTTTTTCTTTCGTAGGATATTGGCAATTTTATTAGTAGTTCCTTGTGTGTAAGGTAGTTTAATAGTTTTAGTGACATCTTCTTTCTTAGTTTTCAGTTTTTTAATTTGTGAATTACTTATAGTCTCTTTAATTTTCTTAGTGTTATAGCTGTTTTTTATTAAAAATTTGGTCAAATGTTCTAGTTCTTAGTCGAGGTGAGTAGGATCGGAGATCCGTTTAGCTCTAGTTGTTAAGGCGTTAAGAATGCCAATCTTTTGAGCAGGGTGATGATGAGAATATGTATGGATATAATACAAGACAAAAATTCATCATGGCATCATACTACAAGACTTCAACCAACACACCTTTAGACAATCAACTTCAGCCATAGCCATAATAACTAGTACAGAACAATTTTTAATCTTCAAGTCCAAAAGATATTGTCTTTAAAAAAAAAAAAGACCACTTCATATACTTTTGAAACAAATAGCCCAAAACTTGAAAAATAAATATAAAAAACTTCAAAAAAAGAACTCAAAAAATTTCTTAAGCTACTTTGATAAGCAAACTTTCCACTTATTCCTGAAAGTTTATAAGACCCTCCGAAGACAAAACAACCTATTTTGAAAGTTTGTCAACTACCATATTGAAGTTCCTAGAGATGTGTGATAGACTGATCTTACTGAAAGATCTAAAAAGGGCTTGAATCGTGTAACACCAATGCTTGAGTTTCATAACTTGAAGATTACTCTTTCCCAATGCCCAATCTATAATAATCTTAGAATCACCATAAATTTAAATAGCATTGATTCCATTAGCAACATCAAAATGAAAAATGCACCATAAGTCCAGGAATTCTGCCCTTGTATTACTACCTCTCCCATCATTCATCTATAATTTAAAAATATGATCTTTGTTTATCATAAAAAACATTCCGTTGGCACAACATCTTTCTTATTAAAGCTAAAAAAAAACCTATAACCAAAGAAATTATTTTAAAGTAAAATCCAAATAAACCCTAATACAATTTATACTGCATAAATTAAAATTTGACATAAAATTATCAAATAATAACTTGTTACTCAAGAGCCAAATGGACCTATGTATAATATTTACTAAAAGAAAAAGTGCTCTATATTTAATAAAATGTCATTTAGCACGCACCAAATATTTTCAAAATTTAACTCCTCGAATCT
Source organism: Pseudotsuga menziesii (assembly GCA_001517045.1). NCBI lineage: Eukaryota > Viridiplantae > Streptophyta > Pinopsida > Pinales > Pinaceae > Pseudotsuga > Pseudotsuga menziesii. The sequence goes on from LPNX011108441.1 coordinate 486,807, forward strand.
AGTGAGATATCATGTTATTTTATTGTAATGATAATGTTGAATTGTTACTAGTGTTTAAATCAACAACAAACATTTCCATAGTGTTATTATTATACCTGCCGAAGGAAGAGTATATTTTTTTTTAAGAGAAACTAAAAAGGAGTAATATTAAACAGGCTATGCACAACCATTCATTACAAAAAAACAACATTTGTAGAGTTCTTGTTGATATGAGAAAGAGGAGACAAAACTAGGCCAGAGGATAGACCCTAGTATGCCGCACATAGTTCTTAAATTACGATTAATTACAGACATAGTATATACTCGAATGTACTGCTAGTTAAGTAAGATGCAAAAAAACATAGACTTAAAAAAAATACATTATGGGCTTCCTGGATGCCCCACGGGATGACTGACAGATTCCTCCTCCATGTGTTAAACTGCTCCTGGAATATTTTCATGGGCTTGTCTTCCCTAATTCATTTGCACCAGGCATTGAAGATCCTCATGATTGTGGTCTACTTTCCCCATGATTTCCTTCAAATCCATTTCATTATCATCTATCCTAACATCATGATTTCTAATCTAGCAAGATGTATATTCAACCACATCAACAATATTTTTTACCTCTTTGGTTGTCTTCCTGCTATCCATAATCCCTATTGCCACAATTTCGTATAAACGCCGAAGGTTTGCCTTCAAGTCTGCGAGGCCTGCATTTTCCCCCGCGCAGTCCATTCCTCAGTTTTAGAGATGGTATTGACCGGAACTGTGACTATTAAGACTTAAACTTGACAGCCTATTAAGCATAGAGCCTGAGAAATCGAAAATCTTCCTGCTGCAAAAACTGCTACCTCTAGAGGACAAATTGTTGTAAACAGAACGGAGAATAAAAAGTTCTTGCTGCAGGGTGTCACAATCCTTTCTACTGCAACAAGAGAGAGTTCTTATCGTTCCTTCCTCCTAACCAGAGCAGTTACAGCCAAGAGTCAGAATATTACCTTTGGTAAGGAGTTATCCAAAGAGAATTTCACTTGTCGCAGGGCCTGAGGCTGAGTGCCAAGATGGACCAACAGCGATGCTGGATGGGAAAAGACAGTTTAGGAATGCAGCAAGCGCAAGTCTCTCCTTCAAAAAACTCCTTAGCAGAGGCAAGGACTCCCAAGGGATCACCTGGGAAAATCCTTCATCAAATCCAGACCTAACAACGAGCAGAGCTTCTTCCAGATAAACAACTTGAGGTTCAATGCAGTTGTGGCTATCAAAAGGAGCGAAGGGGCAGATGAAGCTTTGAGACGAAGCCATGGTACACAGTGGGTGATGGGGTGGAGCATGCCTTCTGAACAGTCATTTAAGCCTGAAGGGATGGCGCATTAATGCAGGAGGGTTCATGGATGGGGCGAAGATGCTGCATTGAAGAAAAATGTCGGCCGATGTTTCTGTATCAGAGTTGAGAAGAGCACATCTAGAGGGGCCTGCAATCCCCCTTTTCCTAAGATTTTCAGCTGTAAGAAATTTGTTGTGCATCAATAACCAGATGGAGGAATTTACCTTAGGGATACAATCCAATTGCCAGACCTTTTTCCATATGCTTTCAGCTGTTGATGATTCAGAAGGCAACTTCTTATATCCTTCTTTAACTGTGTATGTGCCATTTTTTCCCCAGCCAAGAGAGTCCTTTGAGGATTTACTTATCGGAGCCTTTCCTTATAGAGTGGTAAGGAGGAGATTCTTTGCAGCCTCCAGATTCTCAGGTGGATGAAACGCTCTCCATCCACTCCAACTGCCATTCTGGTTCCAGGAGGAGAGGTTGAAGAGGGAAATGATACCGTTGTCAAGTTCCCATTCAGATAAGTCTCCTAGTTTCGGGAACGTGGATAGTGAAGGATGCCCCAATATCCTATGCTCCCATATCTTAATCTTTTTTCCATTTCCTGGAATCTAGTAGTGGTTAGATTGAATCAGAGTGAGAGAAGCTTTACACAATAGCCAGAGGGAGGTGCCCTTGCCATCCCAAGTGCAGTTTAATATTTTTGATCTCAAACTCTTGATGTATTTTTTCCTTATTACCTCTTTCCACCATTCTTTTTTACCAGTAGCCAATCTCCAAACCAGTTTTGCACCAAGAGATTTATTCATTTTCTCTTTATCTCTTTTTCCCAAACCTCCTTTGTGTTTTGGGGATTTGACAGTGGTCCATTTTACCAGATGAAATTTTTTATTCTGCACCTTTTCTCCCTGCCAAAGGAATTTTCTAATTTCCATGTAGATATTGTTTATGATGGTCTTAAGGGCTAAGATCATCGAGATGGAAAAGATAGGGTACGAAGAGAGGACTGAGTGAATGAGCGTTACTTTTCCTTCCAAGTTTAACCACTTGGAATCCAATGAATGTGTCTTGTTTTTTATTTTTTGGATGATAGGAGCCGACATTAAAGAAGCAAAGTTTTTTTAGCTATGGGGATGCCCAGATAGATAAAATGAGTCCAGTCATAATTAACACGAATGTGAAGGATTTTGGATATGTCTCGAAGAGTAGTCACATTGCTATTCCATCCATAGAGCTGAAATTTATCCAAATTTGCAGAACTTCCAGAGGAACAAAGAAAGAGTTCGAGAGGCCTTAAGAAATTTCTAGCAATTTGAGGGGAGGCACTACCCAAAAGGATACTATCATCGGCAAAAAGAACATGATTAATAGGTTGGAATCTAGTTTTAAAGGAGAGGCTTGGGATAAATCCCTCTTCTTGAAGTCTATTGAGCCTTCTTCTCAGGGAATCATCTACTAGAATATAAAGGAAAGGAGAGAGTGGGAAACCCTTCCTGATCCCTCGACTAGCTTTGAATAATTCAATGGGTCTTTCATTGATTAGAGGGGCTATCCAAGGAGAGTTAATACAAGCTTGAACTTGATTTATGAAGATGGAAGGGAAGCCAAAAATTTTAAGTACCAGCAGAATAAAAGTGTGCCTTAAACGATCAAAGGTGTTAGCTAAGTCAAGCTTAACAGCCATCTTGCTTCACACCTCTTTGAACTAGAGTGGATCATTTCTTGCACCAAAAGGATGTTATCACTGATATGGCGACCTGAGATGAAACCCCCTTGATTGGGGGAAATTAGGGAAGGGATAATAGCCTTGAGTCTAAGGGATAAGACTTTGGAAAATATTTTGTAGGAGGCGTTGCAGAGGGAGATGGGCCTGCATATTTTAATTGAGGAAGTTTAATCTTTTTTGGGATCAGAGCTAAGAAAGTGGAAATTGTGGCTCCTCCCATTTTCCCTTTAGACATCTAGGAGATAATATGTAGGAGATCCTTTTTTATTAAAGACCAAAAAATCCTATAGAATCGAATGGGGAAACCATCAAACTCGGGAGCTTTATCAGGATGAAGGGTCCAAATAGCCTTCTTAATTTCTTCTTCAGTTATAGGGGATTCAAGGAATTGACTATCCTCTAGGCTGACCAAGGTGGGTATATCTCTGACCATTTCCTCCATATTTTCTTGAGAAACATCCTCTTCAGTATTATAAATATTTTAAAAGAAACGTCTTACCTCAGTGTTGATTTCTGCCTACCCTGATATAACAGTGTCGTCTTTTGTTTTCATGTCCCTCATGATATTCCTTCTCTGTCTCTCTCTGCACTGATTTTGAAATAATTTGGTGTTTTGATCGCCCCCCTTGAGCCAAAGGACTCTAGACCGTAGCCTCTAGCCTTCTTCCTCTTGCCTTAGGATGGTTTGTAGGCTTTTTTCAAGATCTATTTCCCTAAGAAGGAGCTCTCTGGTTATCTTAGTTTTTTCCATATCCTCTTGGAGAGTTTCCATATCTTTGACAATTCCAATTTTCTTGAGTGATGGCTCCTGATAGTGGTGCATGGCCCAAAGCTTGAGATTAGACTTTACCCTTTTCAGCTTTTGCTCCCATATAAAAGCCGATGATCCTGGAATGAAGCAGAGCTAGCATTTATAGATGATATCCTGAACCCCTTCCGATTCTAGCCAAAGATGATTAAACCTAAAGGGGGGGAGCCCCAAATTCTCCATGGGTGAAAAGAAAATACATAAAGGCTTGTGGTCAGAGACCACCGAAAACAGGAGCTTGGACTCGACAAAGGGAAGATTCCTGAGAAGGTGGGTGCTTACTAGCACATGGTCCAGTCTAACAACTATATGACCTGGATCGATTCTTTTGTTGGTCCAGGTAAAAGCCCTGTTCTTTAGTTTTATATCCGTTAAACCCAGTGCATAGCCAAATCCTCCAAAATTTCTCCAAATGGATCACTCACTTTGACTCCTCCTCTATGCTCGGCTACAGAAATAGTAACACTAAAGTCTCCAATAATGAAGCAAAGGGTCTACTTTTTCCCTTCGCATTGTTCCTACAAAGAGTTCCAGAAATTTTGTTTCTGAGCTTGTATCGTGGGTCCATAGATATTCCCTACCCAAAAAGATTCCTTGTTTTCCTTATTTTCAAGTTTAACAAACAACCAATTTTTGTTTTCGATGGTTGTTTGTAGGGAGAACTTCTCATTATCCTAGCAAGTAAGAAGGCCTCCAGAGGCTCCACTCGCACTGATAGAAAAACCTTCTCCTTTGGGCCACAGTTTTTTCCTAGTAAAAGACTGTCTTCTGGATTCGTTTTAGTCTCCTGTATAAGGAGGATGGAGATGGATTCCATTGATTTGAATATATTAATCACTTCTATTTTCTGGAAACCTCCTAATCCTCGACAGTTCCAGAAGACCAGCTTCATTATTTCATAAGTTGACGGAGCGCCTTTTCCATTTCCTTTTTTCTTTGTCGGCACTACGAAGATATTTTCTTGCTTGTGAATTCTTGACCAGGAAGTCAATATTGGATTGCTTCCCAGATGCTTTTTCTCCTGCAGCTTCCTAGTCCCTTAGATTCTTGTTTGATCTTATGCCCTTTTTGGATTGAGGTTCCTGCGCTTCAATGGAGTTTTTTGAGGTTTCTTCAAAGATTGATTTGGCCCTAGAATGGGTGACTGAGTATTCTTAGTTGGTAGTTCCGTCCTTTCTGGAAACTGAGCGAGAGAGGTCCTCCACCCTAGAGTCCATTTGCTTTGGAGATGGTGCTTCAGTTGGAGTTTCTTGTTCCTGGGGTAATACCTCTTCCTCATTTTCCTCTGGGGTGTCTATCTATGGTTCTTCATTGGTGAGGGATTCAAAATTATTTCCAGGTGCATTCTTTTCTGGGACATGGGGTTTCTGTGTCGAGGTCAATTTAGCACTCCTTTTCTCACTTGCCATGTTCCAGCCTTCTTCTTGTAGGTATTCTGGATTAGATTTGTCTGGTTTTTTTGGACAGGATTTGGCGAAATTCCCATACTCATGAGAGTATTTGCATTTGAAGGTATTTTTCTCATAATCAACTGTCTAGAGATGATTCCATCCTTTAATGGAAAGATTGATACCTTCAGGAAGACCTTTCTCCATATTTACCTCAACACATATTCTATCATATGAGAACATTGGAGCTTTCGGTTTTGATTTGTCAATACATTTTCCCAGGGTATTACCTATTGCCAAAAAGTATTCATCATTCCAGCAGTGGAGGGGGAGGTGGGGAAGCTTAAACCAAACTGGAACTGCCTTAGGGATATATTTTTCAGGGTCGAAGGAAATATCCCATTTGTTAAGATACATTCCTATTAGACCCATAAAGTATGGACCATTTCTGAAGATGAGGTCTCGATCTTCTTTTTTATCAAATATGAAGACAAGGTAGCCCTTCCCACATAATATTTGTTGTACTTCTCCTTGGATGAGAGATATCCAGATTTTATTAAGCCAAATTTCCACCGATCTGGGTGACGACCAGAGGCCAGTGAAAAAACCAATGAGTCCTTTCTCTGAAAGTGTGACTGCTTTCCTTTTTGAAGCTATTGAAGAGAGTGTTGGAGACATTTACCCACCATACACACTTAATTTTGTCAATTTGTCCTAGTTAAACCACTATCCTAAGTTTTATTGACTTAATTGACATCAGAGGAGCACTGTATGACATCACCATGAGCACAACCATGCTTACCTTCAGTTAAGGAGGATAACTAATCCTTCCCCTTTATTCGAGGAGGCTAACTAGAGCACTCCGGGGGTGATCTGAGTGTCATAAATGCACTTAATTGATAACAGATGGTTACAATGAGTTAAATCTAAGTGGTGAAGGCACTTCCTTTCATTATATTGATTATTTAAATAATATTTAATGAACTGGAGTCAACAGGGGTGCCTCCAACCACCTCTGATGGCCAGTTTGACTTCAGTTAACCTCATCGGGGTTCATTGGGGTGATTGATGTGCCACCACTTGTTGGTTGGCATGTAGTGACATGTGTCTAAGCTACTTTCAATTAGACTCAGTCATTTATTGCACTCTGACATCAGTTAGGACTCAATTGAGTCAATCGACACTTGATCAGTTGGTTAACTAGTGTGTTTACTGTGGCTTACGGTCAGTTAAGATACACCCATTCATTCAATTCAAATGAACTCCTTGGGAATTCAAATTGTCGTGGAATTCATGCATCTTGCATGATCATTGTATTGTATCATCATTCTTTCATTTGATTATATAGAGCTGCTAGTTCCATTGCAGCACCCTTTTGCCAATTTTATGCATATTTGTCTGTATTCTTTGTGAGAATGTGTTTTCAGTTCCTAGACCACTATCACAAATTAATATGGTATCAGAGCTCATGACGGGACGAAGCTCAGATCTCTTAAAAAAAAGGTTTTTGACAGATCTTGCATGAAAATTGAGCAAAAGCTCAAAAATTCAGCACTACACCAGAAGCCAAGGATTACCACTTAATACCCCAAGTTAAGGAATTGTTGGTCAAGCTTGCTTGATCAACTATGCTGGGTGTGATGATAGCCTAAAATGTGCAGGCTGCTCGACCTTACGGTGCCCCTTTTGTTGTGATTTGCAGGTTTTAACAGGTGAAAAGCATTCGCTCCAGCAATTTCAGATGGCTTCTTCCGTAGAACTATTGAATCCGGTCAATTTACATTCATGGAAAGGAGACATGGAGATCCAGTTACATGCCACAAGAATCTATAGGGTTACTATGGACACTGAAGAAGAGCCTGCTTCTGTGATAGACAAAGCTAGATTCTTGAACAAGAAAGATGAAGCATTCATATTCTTGTTCCTCTCTATTTCCCAGGATCTTCTTTTCCATCTCTCGGGATTGAAGACTCCAAAGGAAATTTGGGACAAATTGGAAACCCTGTATGGAAAATAGGATGATTTGAGAGTATACTAGCTTGAAAATGAGTTGATGTCTCTCCATCCTTCCAATTTTGAGACCTTAAATGATTTTTTCACAAAGTTCAAGCACATTGTCTTACAGTTGAAGCAATGTAAGGTGGAGAAGGAGGATGATCAGCTCATCCTCGCCATAATCTCCAAACTTGGAGCTGATTATTCGGTGTTTGTCTCTACATTTCGTGCGAGGAAGTTCACAACCCCTGGATGGAAGATGCCTTCACTCAATGCCTTCATTGAGTCCCTAACAAGTGAACATGATAAGGTTGTCCAGATGGGGATCATCAGATCCTCCCATGATCAAGCCCTCCATGTCTCAGGGCCCAAAGATCTGAAGGGTAAAGGAAAGCAGCAAAAGAACCCAAAAATGAAATTCAAAGCTCCTAAGCCTAAAGTTGAAAACCAGCAGCATGAAGAGTCTTCTGGCTCAAATAATAACAAAGGAAAAGGGCATCATGGAAAGGAAAAAGTCAAGTGTTCATACTGCAGGAAGGGCTTCCACCTTGAACATGCCTACATGAAAAATAAACTTGATGAAGCTACCTCTCTCCTTGAGAGAAATCACATCAATCTTTCGGAAAGCTTTTGGAGGATAGATCAACAAGATCAAGAATCACAGCATGAAAGAGGTCATGCCCTCATGGAAAGCACTTCAAAGTCCAAAGTACTCTTGATAGATTATGGATCTTCGAACCACATGATGGCTGAAAGAGACTTCTTCTCATCTTTGGAGACTGGAAAATCCATTCCCATCCACATGGGAGATGACTCCACAATCACATCTGAAGGACAAGGTACTACAGATCTTGAGCATGGTTATTTTTCCAATGTTCTGTATGTACCATCTCTTGCATCAAAACTCCTAAGTGTTTATCAAATGACACATACAGGAGTTCCCAAGAGATTCTCCTTTAGCTCAGATGATGTAGAGATCATATAAATTGCATCCGGAAAACTTGTAGAAAAAGGCCTTGCAAACCATCATGCAAAAGCCTACGAGTTCTCCCATTTTATGGTGGATGCAAAGCCCACCGCATAGCTGACTCATGGAAATGAATTTAGTAGAGTGTGGAATGAGAGGTTTGACCATATGAACTTCAAATACTTGCAACAATTACAGAATAATTCTTTGGTTGAAGGCCTCCTGGTCATCAAAGCTACCACTGGAATTTGCAAGGACTGTGTTGTTGGAAAGCACCCTGAGCATAAGTTCGATAGGGGGAAGGCAAACCGATCATCATGCATCTTAGGACTGATACATTTTGATAGTAGTGGTCCCATGCCTATCACATCCATTAATGGATCAAGGTACGTTCTGACTTTCATTGATTACTTTTCTAGATACACATGGGTCTTTTTTATCAAAAAGAAGTCGAAAGTCTTGGAAAATTTCATTGAATTGAAGGCCTTGATTGAGAATGCATCTGGCCAAAAGATCAAGATATTGAGATCTGATAATGGTGGTGAGTATGTCAGTAATGAGTTATTGCATATATGTTCCCAAATTGGTATTTATATCCAGCATTCAGTTCCCTACACTCCCCAGTAGAACGGTGTAGCGAAGAGGAAGAATCGGTCTCTCAAGGAGATGACCACCTGCATGTTGGAATGAAAGAAGTTGGCTGCAAATTTTTGAGCTGAATCCATGCATACCGCAGCATATATTTAGAACAGAGTTCCACACTCATCCATGAAATGGAAGACCCCTTTTGAAGCATACTTCGGACACAAGCTGGATGTGTCGATTCTGCGGGTGTTTGGGTCCACTACATGGGCCCGAATTCCACTTGATAAAAGGAGGAATTTGCAACCATAAAGCATAGAATGTTTGTTTATTGGATATCCTAATGAATCAAAAGGTTTCAAGCTACTGTATATCAAAACAAAACAGATCATTATTGAAAGGAGTGTCAAGTTCGATGAGCCTCTTCAGGAGGTAGAACTAGTGAAGGAGAAAATTGCTGAATTTCCTTCCTATTCTACTGAATATTTGGATGATGTGAGTGGGGGTGATGACCCTAATTTGGATCCTCTGATTTCTGATATCAGTGTATAGAAAAAATTAGATTTTGAATCAGAACCTGAAGTACAAAATCATCTCCCAACTTGGGCCTGACGGACACTCTCCTCTGCAGAAGATAACATCGGAAATCCGAATGATCCAAGGAGAACCCAGTGAGATTTTCAAAGAGAAGGTATTGCGCTCTCTTGTCCTGATCATTTTCTGTCTGAATATTGTTATTTGATGGTAATTTCAAACCCTAAGTCCTACTACCATGCTCAGAAGGATCTGAGATGGCAAGTTTCCATGGATGAAGAGATGAATTCTCTTCAGAAAAAACACCACTTGGGATCTAGTTTCTCTTCCTCCGGAGAGGAAATTGGTTCAATGCAAGTGGGTGTTTCGGACTAGGTTGCTACTGATGGTAGCACCTGAAAATATAAGGAAAATATGGTAGCAAAAGGGCTTCCATGTCCAAGGTGTTCACTACCATGATAATTTTGTACCGGTTGCAAAAATGGACTCCATCTGCCTAGTCTTGGCAAATTCAGCATCTAAGCACTGGGAAGTGCATCATATGGATGTTAAGTCATCTTTTCTGCATGGAGATATTCATGCGGAGATATACATGAAGCAGCTTGAGGGCTACATTTCTGATCCATATTTGGTTTGCAAGCTAAAGAAGTCACTATACGGGTTAAAACAGGCCCCAAGAGAGTGGTATTCCAAAATGGATGCCTTCCTTCTCTCGCAAAAATTCCAAAGGTGTAAATCAGATAGAAATGTGTATATACAACAGTCTGATTGTAATTTTATTATTATTGTTTTATATGTTGATGACTTACTGATTACAGGTAGCACAGCTACTTCTATTTCAGTCATCAAAACTGCTCTCCATAATGCATTTGAAATGAGCGATTTGGGGCTCTTAAAGCAATTTCTTGGGCTCGAAATTGAGCAAAATTTTGATGGGATAATGGTCACTTATTCCAGATACATATCAGACCTATTATTCAAGTTTAACATGGCTGAATGTAGGCCTGCACCATTCCCTTTCCTTTCAAGGATTAGCCTTTAAGAAGGAAAAAGCACACCTCCCATGGACTGCAATATTTATCGACAACTGATAGGTAGCTTGCTCTACTTGACCCATTCTTGGCCTGATATTTGTTATGCCATGAATGTTGTGTCAAGATACATGCAGCAGCATCATTATCTTCATTGGAAGGCAACCAAGAGGATCCTCCAGTATATTCAGGGAACCAGGACCTACAACATTCACTATGCTGCAGACTCTGAGCTAGAACTGGTTGGGTACACAGATTCTGATTGGGAAGGTGATTTTATTGGTCAGAATTCTACTTCCAGATATGTCTTCATGTTTGGTGGTGGCCCCATTTTTTGGTCTAGCAAAAAGCAGGCCGCCATAGCATTGTCTTCAGCAGAGGCTGAGTATCGAGGAGCGGTGAATGCTTGCATCCAAGCTGTTTGGTTGCAAGGCATTATTTCAGAGTTTGATCTTGGTAGTACTTTGTCCACTGCCCTCTTTTGCGACAATCAAAGTGATATTAAGATATCCATAGATCTAGTTACCAGGAAAAGGACCAAGCATGTAGAGATATGCATGCACTATATCAGGGAGCTAGTGCATGACAGGACCATCATTCTGCAATACTGCCCGACTGATGAGCAGATTGCAGACATCTTCACCAAGAGCTTTTCAGAAAAGAAGTTCACTTACCTCCGTTCAATGTTGGGGGTGAGTTCATTAGAGTGATCCAACTACTTTCAGTGTTCAGCTTGAGGGGGGTTTTTCCCATTGGGTTTTCCGTCTTTTCCTCACTTAGTTTGTTTTTTAGCATTGTTTGAGTTTCAGTATTGTATAGGGTGACAAATGGCCTTAGTTGCTGGGGCCCTAGAATTTTTATGCACTTTATGTTTCTACTCCTCTGAGTATAGCTTAAGGGGGGGTGTTGGAGACATTTACCCACCATGCACACTTAATTTGGTCAATTTGTCCTAGTTAAACCACTATCCTAAGTTTTATTGACTTAATTGACATCATAGGAGCACTATGTGACATCAGCATGAGCATACCCACACCTACATTTAGTCAAGGAGTCCAACTAAGCCTTCTCCTTCATTCAGGGAGGCTAACTGGAGCACTCCTGGGGTGATTTGAGTGTCATAAATGCAATTAATTAATAACTGATGGTTACAATTAGTTAAATCTGAGTGGTGAAGGTGCCTCCTTTCATTATATTGATTATTGAATTAATATTTAAAGAACTGGAGTCAACAGGGGTGCCTCCAACCACCTCTGATTGTCAATTTGACTTCAGTTAACCTCATCGAGGTTCATTGGGGTGATTGATGTGCTACCACTTGTTGCTTGGCATGCAGTGACATGTGTCTGAGCTACTTTTAGTTAGACTCGGTCATTTATTGCACTCAACTTTAGTTAGGACCAGGGATGATTTTAAGGGCCAATTTTAGCCCAATGGCAAATTTTAAGGGTTACCCAAAAAAAAGTGGGTGAATTTTTATATTAAAATGTTATTATTTTATTTAATAAATTCACCCATTGTTTATTTTGTATATAGCTGCCCCAAGGTAAATCGCATTCATCCCAATTTAGAGAAAAACTGGAAAATGGATATTAGCCCACGAAAATATTGATTTTTGCCCACAATCGCCCAAATTTTTCCGACTGGTAGGATATTTTTGCCCAAATTCACCCGATTTTTTCCAATTGGGAGGAGAAATGAAGGTGGTTCACCGGATTTATGGATAATATCTTGAAAAATTGGTATTTCGCCCAGGATTTATGGATAATATGATTAAAAATTTGGTATTTCACCGGGATTTATGAATATTTCGGTAAACTAGTCTTACTTCGACCTTAGTTGGGGTAAATTGAACATAGTTCATCCTGGATTTGGATTTGTGGACAATTATTTGAGTAAAATGTGGAGATTTCATCAATTGGGGAAGTTTTTTCACTGGATTTGGTCCATATTTGAGCAAAAAATGGATAAATTTAGTCAAGTGGTCCTATTCGCATGGTTGGTACTCTGTAGTCAAATCATTTCCCTGTAACATTATCAGTGTTCTATGGTGAATAGGGGACAAGGTATTAGATATGGTATATTCAGTTGGTTCTCTTATTGCTTGATTTGAGTTTTCATAAATCACCACTCATCAAATTCTGAACATTTTTACTTGTATAGTTAACTAAAGTTTTCAACCCTCTTTCTGATTGGAGTGGGTAGGAGAGTTTTATGAGAGATATGTTGCAATTAGACCTCTTGGTTAATAATTTCATCAAAGTCACCCAAAAATTGCACTTAGTCTCATTCACAGAATGAAGACTGCATTAGCACTGAAAACATCTTAGTTTAACACTTTGGAAGTAGTGTAGCCACTTTGACCTGACTCTCATCTTGAAACACTTTGATCAATAATTTTGTCAAAGTCACCCAAGAATTGCACTTAGTCTCATTCACATAGAAGACTACATTAGCACTGAAAACATCTTAGTTTAACACTTTGGAAGTAGTGTAGCCACCTTGATCTGACTTTCATCTTGAAACACTTTAATCCCACCCTTCACAAAAAGGAATTGGACCTCAATGATCAAATGGTTATGCAAGCTCAATCAAAAGAGTAACACTGGAAATAGAAGTCCCTAATAAGATGGCTTCCTCCTAATTGTCAACTTCAGTGCATTTTCCAACGGGAGAGGTGTACGTATTAAGTGGGTTGCTACTTGCAATTGTGGATGGACATGCATGCTTTGGTTGTCTTTCCAATTGGTTAGTGTATGCACCATCATTTGAATCCATTATAAGTGGACAAGAACATTGATGCAGGCAGATTTCAATGAATCAATTTTTAGAGACTCAGACTACAGAGACCTCATGGTTCTCAACACCTTGCAAGAGGATGTCACCCCCTTGAGTCACCATTCTTAACCCCTAGATTTCCTACACAACTAGAGGGGTAATATCCATCTATAGTGTCATGAATCCCTACTATTCCGTACAATTCTGCACATAAGTTCTGACATGAATTTCAAGGCAGATTTTGGCACTGTTTTAAGAAGTTGCTATGCACAGTTTTCAAGATAAGTTTGTCACTTATTTGCTGAAAAGTCTCTGCTGTAAAATTTCCTAAATAATAAAAATTCTCTCTCTATCTTATTTTCCCGCAAGGGTAATTCTCTCCCTATCTTGTTTTTCCGCAAGGGTAATTCTATCTCTATCTCGTTTTCTCGTAAGGGTTTTCCTAGGGTCTTTTGACCAAAAAATACTTGTGTCAAATTTATGGTTTGGTTTCATTGATTTCATTTCAGTACTTGAAGCTAGATTCAATGTGTTCCTGTTTATGAGAAAAAGCAATTTTTTATTCATATGCACATGTGGGTTGGGTATCAAACACAATTCTCATTGAGACTTGAAATTAGGTTGGGTTTTCAAATTTCTTCATTTCCAGGGAGAAAGTGTTAATATTTGTAGCATGAGGTCACTCCATTGGTGAGTATTACTTCTACTATGGATTCTTTATATTCCCCTTACCACTCTCTTATTGAGTGGTCCACACAGTTTGCATGTATAAGGAATTTCCAATTTGCACGGTATTATGCCTTTGTTATGCATTGATGTTGTTCACATGGAGGATTTTTCAAAGATGTTAGCAAAGCTACAGAGGGACTTGATAAACATTCATGATCCCAAAGACATTTTTATATTCTCCTCCAGATGTTGTGTATTGGTGTCAAGTTTGTCAATTCCCACACACAAAGGTATCATGTGCCTTTTTTGCAATGTACTGGTGTTTGGCTTGTGAAGCCCCACATAGAGAGGATTCATGTAGCACATTTCTAAGGGTTGATCAGTCATTTGAAAACTATGAAGAAGATCAAGCACAATATGAGAACTTTTGAAAGGATGTAGAAGCATTGAATTTGGAGCACGAACTGTTGACCCTTGGTAATAGGGATTTCATATTGGAAGAGGAAGATCAATAAATCCACTATGAGGACTTGAATCAACAAGAAAGTTATTGTCCCCATATATGATGTTCTCAATTAAAATAGAGCCACACAAAGAACTTCCTGAGCTCCATAGATCAATGATTATGTCCATTCCCTTGATTGTGATAGTCATAATGAGGAAGACGATGATTATGAGAGGGCTTATGCACCTCATGTTATTGATGTAGGCACCATGCAGACCCTATTGACGATGAGATTAAATTGCAACTTGATTTTTCTGCCAGTGATTACAGATTTGAAGAGTCAGTGCAGAGGATGGAGTTCATGGAGACTTGATTGTTAATGTTGATTTTTCAATTATTTTTGTTTTCTTTTCCAAACAACCCTTGATCACAGTCGTTAATTTATTCGGACTGTGGGATGCATGTGCTGATTTCTTGATTACTGCCATTGGGTGCTCCAAGCAGCATGAAGAACAGACTTTAAATATTGTTGGTTTTTCTGAACAACATGAGGAACATGTTTTTGCTTGCTGATTTTTCCAAACAACAACAGCCCTTGATTGCCGCTGCTGATTTTTTTGGACAACAAGAACATGCTGATTTGCTAATGACTTCTCATTGTGATTTTAATTCAGTATCTATTTTTGAGTTAAATCATTTTCTGGAGTCCATTTGTTGACCCAACTAAGCAGTATATGGAAGAATTACTTCGGAGGTTGCCAACAAAATCTTGGGTTTTCTTCCTTCTATTCGTGGAATAATGAGTTTGCATTAGTCAATTCCATGGTTAGCTTCACTAGATATTTGACTATATTGAATAGTTTTGCAGAGTCAACTGACTAGCTTCATAGGCTATCGAACTATGTTGATCAATGATGAGTAGCATTAAGACCACAATAAAAGAAAAGAAAAATAAAGAAAAGAAAAGCAATATACAGACATACTTTATACCATTTAGGATTGGGCTAGGTTGATAGATCCAATCCCATTTGGTTAGATGATGTTTTGTGTTCTAGAACAGAGTCTAGGTCTTGAATTAACTTTTGCTTTGAGTTTCTAATTTTCATTTATCAAGATTATTTGCTTCCACGAGTTGTTTCTGTTTTGAGTTGGTGGTCTTGAATTTGACTCAAAAGAAGTGTCTTTGGACACCATAGGTCACTAGGATTGGTCTTTCACTATAAACTATAATATTTCTTCATGTCTATGGTCTATTTTAACTTTTTTTGCAGAATCATATTCTTGTAAAGTACATGGTGAAAGTCTAGTTGGGAAAGATGTCATTCTTTATGTGTAACATGTTTTTTGGAACTCGATTGTATTTGAACATATGACCTATGGCATCCCCATTGGCAACATGCCTTGGGTAAATGGTTAAACCAATTGAGCTAACCCTTGGGGCTTGGACATATCAAATGATCATATGTACCCATTCAAATGCATGGAATCTTAGATAATGTTCTACTTTAATGAATGCAGATTCACTCTAGTCTGATGAAAATGCTCAATATCACAACATTTGGAATTGAGTGATTAAAACTGTCAATCTTTTTTCATTTTCAACATTTCCTTGCTTCTTGGATTTTATCATTTTTTGTAAACTGTAATTTCTCTGCAGAATCCTTTAATCTTTCATCAATACATGATCTGGATTTCCCATCATCAATATCTGGCATAAATTCCTCCTCTGTACCTTTATCATCATACTCCTCGCATATCTCTTTCACTGCCTGAGTAAAGTCAGTTTAAACCTTTCCTTGACATTTGGCTGACAACTTATTTTTCAACTCAGAGGTGAATGCCTGAACATCAGTAGGAGCACAGAAACCACTGCAAAAGAAGCAATAAACAAATGAAATCAATAAACCAAAACCACGGGCTTGGATTGTTGGGAATCCATTTTTTTAAGGCCGTCACTATAATACTGTTTCATGTGGATGGTCACACAGCTAATACAAGATATCAGGGTTAGCCAAAAAATAACCATAACCCTTGATATCATATTGTTAGATAATAAGAACAGCAACCCAACAATTAACTTAATATGCCTTTCCTGCTGAGCCAAAAATGTGCATCCTCTCGGCAACAACAACTTGCATGGATTCCCTTGCAAAGGAAATCACATCTATCAAGTCCTTCTTGGGTGTCTGGAGAGCATTCATGTAAACACTTCAAACTTCTGTGTTGACATTGAACTTCCTTACTCCGAAGTCTATGCAGGCCTGTAAACAAATATCAAGAAGCTTTGTCACTTTGGTGTTCATTTTGGAGTCTGAACATGTGAACATCATCATAATCATCATCATCATCATCATCATCATCATTTGAGGATGTATGGCTCCTAAAATAATTTCCTTCTTAGATTTTGAAAAGGCACCATTTCTAAATACTTTCAAAATTCATAGTGAACAGAATCCGAACCCCAATTCATCGGTAGTCTAGTATCTTGTGCTTTTTCTTAGACATTGTATTTCAATGAATGTCAAGGCCATACCTTCTTCAATTTATAAGGTATTCATCTATTATGTCGGATCTAGATAGAAACGGGAGATAACCTACTTGTGATGTTTATTTGGGACTTTTATAATTATATCTACATTGTGGCTCTACCATTGCATTGGGAAACTTATTAACAAATTCATTATTTTTACTGATTGAAGAGGAGGGGTATTAATGTTTGAGTTGGGACTTTTTTAATTGTACCTACATTGTGGCTCTACCATTTTGTTGGGAAAGTTATTGATGGATTTATTATTTTTACTGATTGAAGAGGAGGGGTATTAATGTTGAACGAAATCCCAACATAGGGATATGCCACTGAAGTGAGATAGTTTGCAACATCACATAGATAACAGCTACAAGTCAATATTGAGAATATATTTCATTACTGTAAAAAAAAGATCGATCCCTTGGAGAGCAATTTACTCATCACTTGTAACAATAAATATTCTTACATTCTTCTCAACAGATCTTAGACACTGTCTTCTGTATGCCGATGAGCGAGTTGTGCATGACCCATAGGAGATCAGTGTCTTTGGTGATAAAGGTGCCCTCCTTGGCCTCAGGTCCTTCCTTCTTGCACTAAGGATAAGCTGCTTTGAAGGAAAATTCTGGCTGTTAGATTCCCTCCTTTTCCAGAGGCGAGTCAGCTGCAAAGTCTCCATCCAATGTTCCATATTTGAAGGGTATTAATCCAGGTTCTTCAATTGAAGGTGCTTCTCTTCTTTAAATGATATAAGTTAAATATGTGGTTAGATCTATAAATGACTCAATGGTTCTCAACCCCAAAATTTGTCTCATGCTGGAAGATTCATAATGGAGATATCAGGCTCTATCCAGGTTCATAAATTATCATCAAAATATGTTTGTAATAACATTCCTTCAAAGATGAGGCTATGATTGCTAGTTGTTTTGACATGTTGATATAGGTCTGTGATAATGAATTAGTAGATTCATAATAGTGATAGATCAAATCTGAAGCAGTCCCAAACTGATGTGTGTTCAAGTGGTGGTAGGGGGGTTGATTTTTGATGGGATTGAGACTCCCTGACCATTTGCTGAATTTGTCTCTCATCTGTTGTTCTCAGGGGGGTTGATCTTAGATCTGCATCTTTTATTGAACATAGACACACTTCTTCCTTTTCAAAGATCTGCTTATATATCTTCTGCACAATCTTCAAAACTCTGTGAAAACTGAAGGAAGAAACGTTGTTGTTCAAATCTTTCAGCCTTTTATCTCACCAACTATTCAAACCCCTCTAGAATTTGAAGCTCCTCCTTGTGTTCTGAATCCACCTAGACAAATGGTTGCTATGTTTTCTCCATTCATCGTAGGAGACCTATTGGCATGAGACCAACATTCCTCTAATAAAATTGGCATAATTTTCATATGTTAGGTACTAATTCCCAAAATACTTTGAAATAAGTGGAACCAATCCACCAATTGATTGATTGATCTTCTTTGTTCCCTCAATGTCAGGATTCTTTTGCAATTATATGTCTAGTTAATAACTTTTGGAACTGAATTGTATGCCTATGTGCAACTCGAGATATCTTTAGCAACCATGCTCCTACAAATTTCAATAGCATCCTTAAATAATAGTTTTTGTTTCTCTGCATAGAGCCTAGGTGCTCCAAGACCTGTCTTCTTAATATAAAATGGTTCATGATCATTAATATATTCTTAGGTCACGAACCTCCTTTGTTGATTGCATTTGTTTTATCATGGATGGATGGCTTAGTATGATGCCTTGGAGTCTAGATTGGTAGATCTTTGGTTCATGTGATGGTGACATGGATAATTTGTGATCTCATTTGATATGGATGGAGCTCTCTGAGCCCTCAGGAGTTCTATGGATGATTGAAAGCAAACCTGGGCATGTTGTCCTGTTTAATCCTCATACATGAATCAAAATGATTTATGGGCACATTCCTTGATGACCTGGGCATATGTTGAGCCTCCTAACAACCTAATTAGTTGATTTGGGATATTTTGGGCAGTTCTGGTATTTGTTAGCCTTAAACAACAACAGATCAAATCTATCCTAGCCTTCAAATAACCATAAATCAAGCAAATCCAAGTATTGGTGTGTTTTGGGTACATTTTTGACAAGTTTATGCATCATAGCAATGGTAAAGTGGCTAAAACTTAGACCTGTGCACTTCTGAAAATGAGTAGCAGCAGTAAATAATGGATATTTGGGAAATAAATGCATGTTGTTGGGAACATACTAGGCTCTAAAAGTAGACGAGTTAAATTCAAATTACATGCATCATATTATCCCATCTTGGTTAGACCCATTTGAATTAGTGTGCTATGATCCTGAGATAGAAGATATAAAAAAGGTGGCATTTTTTAGATTTGTCCAGTTGTTGGATTTTATCCATGACAAAGTACTTAATAGGCTGAACTTGTACATGTCCCCAAAGCTAAGACCATTTCTATGTGGGAACAAACCTATTCGCCCATTTAAATGTGGTTTTGATTTGGTTGCTTTTGATGAATGTACATGGCACCAAAGAAAAAAGACTTAGACGAGTTAAATTCAAATTAAATGCATCATATTATCCCATCTTGCTCAAACCCATTTGAATCAGTGTGCTGTGATCCTGAGGTAGAAATAAAAAAGGTGGCATTTTTGAGATTTTTCCAGTTGCTGGTTTCTATCCATGACAAAGTACTTAATAGGCTGAACTTGTACATGCCCCCAAAGCTAGGACCATTTCTATGTGGGAACAATCCTATTCGCCCATTTAAATGGGGTTTTGATTTGGTTGCTTTTGATGAATGTACTTGATTCTTGTCTTTATTTGATGCTCAAGTATCTAAGGTTTTAATATACAGGCTTGATGGATCATTATGGAATATAGACTGGACAGGTTTGATGAAGCATTTTCAAACAGACCCAAAGCTACACAGAATACATAATCAGTGGCTGCTGTGACAGAAAATACTTCAAAGTTCAAACTATGCCCATATTTGGAATTTAGTTTGTTTATTTCCACTAAACTTGCCCAAATCTATTGCAGCATGGGACCAGGATGCTTAGACTTTCTAGATATACTTAGAATTGGACCATATTTGGACTTAACTCTGCTTGGGATCAGGGACAGCCCTAAATTCACTCAAGATCTGTCTAGAATGTGGAGAAATTAAGATCTTTATTGTTGTTTTTTACTTGTAGATTGACTAGACTTCTTGTTGTCGGTTGATGCTAAATCATGGCTACCACTACAAGGAAGATGCCCACATTATACCCAGGACCGATCTTGTTGCTATTTGGAGGGTTGAGACATGGTTAAAACATACCCAGAACTGTCTAGAATGTACAGAAATGCTAGGAAACAACCCAACATGGAGTCCTACTACAAGAATTAGGTTGCTTGCTTCCCATAATTCAGAATAAATAGGTTTTACTTATGTTTCCTTCCACAAACGTGTTCCCAATGTGCCCAAATTTACCCAAAGATGCTTCTTAGTGCTGTCTAAGGGCCATAACAACGCTAATTGTTGCCAATTAAAGACTGGAGTATACCCTAATTTGAGACGAATAGGCCATGACTCACAAAACTACCTAGATCTAATGAATGTTTCCATTGCTGAACTATTCTGCTTCAAACTATTTATGGGTACAATCAAGAAGTGCTTTCATTTGGTTACCAAAGTGAATCCCATTTGGTTTCCATTCCCAAAAGCAATGGAACATTACTAGAAAAAAAGTGACGAAAAAAGATTACATAGTGCTTAGGATACCTATTAACATGTTCTACACATTGCTCCACTGAAAATGATTTTACTTGCATTGTGCCATGTGGTAGTTAACACCGTGGAGCTCAAGGGCATACCATTTGGTCAATAGAGCTACTTGCACCTACATTTGTCCAAGCCTTTTACAACGTTTTCATACCAACTATGAATCCAACTGATTATTAACTCCATCTTGATAGCTATACTTTGTGAGTCAAATGTATATTTGTTGGCACATCCTTCTATTACCTTTCATATGGATGATATTTAGGGGGCTGCAATAGTTGGGTAGCTAGATCAATTTAACGACATTTATTCTTTTGTCAAATATTGGCTACTAGTGCAAGATACTATTATTTCTTCAATCAAGTTATAAACACTAGCGTTTTGATACTGTGCCAAAAATCCATGAACCATTCTCCCCAGGGTTTTGATTTATTTTAGTTTTAGGGACATTTTGAAAATATTGATTCCAAGTTCCTTCACTAATCCTTAGCTTGAAAAGCCCCATGAAATTTTATCTTGCTGTTTGCAAGTTGGCAAGAGCTCCATTTGTACAAAGATAATGGATGTTACTTTCAGACTCATTTCAAGATAAATGGATAAAGACGGTTTGAGAGAGAGTTACAAACTATATAGATATATTCAGGAAACACAATTTAAAATTAAATTTCCTGCACTCTTGGTTGAAACTTGTATAGGTCTAAATGGTCTCACTTTAGGCACCTTTAACCTTGACAAAGAAACCCCAAGTAGAGAAAATGTTGAAATCAATAATTTGTGTCCTAGGTGTGATTGCATGTGCATGTTGTCTCGAGTAGAGGAACAGAGAATCAAAATGGAAATTCTGAGACTGCTTGCAATCTTCCATATTCCATATCACCAACTTGTAAGGTATGCCCATGCAAACTAGGTTTTCACTCTCATCTCTCATGCAAACTAGAATATTCCTGTGCATACTGGATCTTCCACTAATCATGCAAATTGGGATACACCCATGCAAACTGGGCCTTCCACTATTCTCTCATGAAAATGGGAATACTCCCGTATAAACTTAGTCTTCACACTATTCACTCATGAAAGTTGGATACACCCTTGTAATATTGCATTACTTTATAATTGAGGTGTATATACTCATTGGAAGAGGTACGAACCTGCTCCTGCTATCAATATTCTCAGCCTTGTAATACCATAGAACATGGACCATTCTCCATAAGGTAAATCAACCTGTTATATTTCTTTCTCTTTCACTCTTTAGCCATGCACATAGCTGGTCTCTACTATAAATATTACAACTGCATATATTTCACATTCTCTCTTGAATTTGTACTATGTATGTAGATTTGGAGAACTCAGAAAATACACCAAGTGTAAACCTGATTTTTTTATTTCTGTAGATTCTACAACATATTTTCTTGTTTCCTAGAGGTGCATGTTTTTGGTGCGATGAGAGTGCTAAATTCCAATTTTCAGCAAAGACATTGTGCAAAATCCTTCAGGAATGGTATCCAAAACAGTCTGCATCTTCTACATGATATGCTAGAAAGTCTACTTACAATTCTGCCACTGACATTTTCCAAAAATGCCTAAAAAATCCACACAAACACTTGTGACTACTATTGTTAATGTGGCCTCTTTGTTGGCCTGTTTAAAGTGCTAAAGGAATTCCACACCTAGAGTGTTAATCGCTCGCCTACTTGCTGTATGAAAGAGACTTAAACGACCTTATAACATTGTCCTAAATATCTCCAATTATCCTATATGTGATGGTATTACATAAGATAAGAATTGAGCTTCTTCCAATACTCAAAAAGGTTTTATAACCTCTATGCAAACTGCTCTATAATTTATCACATGAATGGCATATATGTCTTGATCTAGGGAAGCTTTAGCAACTTCTATGATATCCTCGGCTTTGTTTTCATCTTCAACTATTTATATTAGTCAAGGTAAAGCATCATAGGGAAAAGTGGCATATTCTTCATAAACTTTGCAACTCATGGATATATATAGTTATCATTAATGATCTTAACTTGCTTAGGAAAATGCCACAAATACCATTCCCTTGCTCTCATGTGGAAAGCATTGATGTATTTGTCTAAGGTGTCGTGAAAACTAAACAACCTGTATGTCCATATTGATATTGAACATCACCTTGGATCTGTTATAGGTTGTTCATGTTTATCTGAAACTTGTCTTTATGGTGCTTGCCCCTCTTTCTTGTTTTTCCTTTCATCATGCTTATTGTTATTGGAATCCTATACATGTTCTCATATCTCATCCATGAACAAATTTATCTATTACCAGGAGACAAAGAGTCCATTTCTTAGCATAGCCATTAAGACCTTAAAATGAAGCTTACTCTATTTGTCTATGAATCTTACTCTTGACACCTTATTTGCACCGAATCTAATAAGAGAATTTGTTACAACCCATTTCAACAGACACCAAAATTTCCAAACAAAGGCACCCTAGTCTCCACTTACCTAGGAAACTAGGTGTGCTTTATTGCTGGACAGTGGGATATATGTATGAGTTCAAGTGGGGCGCTCCACTAGAGTCATTTATCTCCCATTTGGTAACTCTTTTCCTTAGTCAATAAAATAATGAGGGGTGCATTAGTAAGCATCCTGAGAGACAATTTTAGTGTGTGTTGCAGTGAGAGCAAGTGTAAGCAACCTGTGTACTAGATTTTGTAATATTCTTTTCTGAATAATAGTGAGTAGTTGTGATTGCTATTAGAGTTTGTATTACTGTTTGTAATTTCCATATTGCACAAATATATATTTAGCTTCCTTCTATCTGCTATTTTCAATTAACATAGAGTACATTGTTTTCCCTTCTAAACTTAATTTAAATAAGTTTTAGTATATGCAGATCTAGGATTTGATAGGTGTAAACTAAGCTCCAAAATTTAGGACCTGTAGGTTTCATTTGCGAGTGCAAATCTGAACTATGATGTAAAGTTTAACAATGGCATGGAAATATGATATTGTGTTGGGCACTGGTGTGATGTGCAAGGTAGTGAGAACACAAATGTTGCCAATGAATGAGTTTGTTGCTGAGAGCAAACATAAGTTGTTTGGATTGTAATGGTGACAATAGTGCTACTGAGATTATATATGAGTGGCGTTTATATCCATGTGCATTGTGGGCTATAAAATGAGTTGTTAATTTTGCTTGGATTGCAAGGAGAGAAGACTCAACAACCAACATGGACATGAATTTAAATTTGAACATCATGATTGCTAGCACTTGATCCTTGCATGGTTCCTCCTTGAGAATTAGTCAAAATCACAATGTTGTGTGGTGGCTATTATCATGCTCCCCTCTGCATGCCTTATGGGAGGCTAGGAGAGTTGCTAATTCCACCAATGCAACTGCCACACGGTCCAATAACGGAAAATGAGAAGATGAAAAGACAACCAATGAATTCAACATAACAGTTGTTGGGGTTCAATAAATTCTATAACAGAATAAACCCTAAACTCTAGCAAAGCCCAACACTCTGTATGCTTTTGGCTGCCCGTTGGATGCACATATTCAATGTTGGTTGTCATTGCTTGTGTATTGGTTGTTTACCTTGCTTTATCCTTCTTAGCTCCCATAAGCCTTCATCTTCACAGGTCTATAGAATAGATGAAATCTAGGATTATGTAGACTAGTTTTGCACTTTTAGTCTTTTGCAAGAGGCGTTTTTTCTACTTCAAGGTTTTCATCTCTGCTTTGAGCCCAATAGTGTCTTTGAAGTGCTTATGTACATGGATTGATGTTGGTGGTAAATATGAGCTTTAATGTCAATTATTTAAGAAGTTGTAGAATATGATTTATTTTGCATTGTGTGACTATATATCCTGCTTCTGTCAGATGTTTAGCTAATTGCTTTTGTGCTCTGCACCTTTGAGTTATATCCTTTGTTCCTAACATAGGCTGGTTGGCAGTTTATTATTTAGCACAAATCGGTATTTTTGTTTTTGTTTATATTTCCCGTCGATTCTGCAGTGATATGTTCTTCAATTGTTAATTATTTTCCCTTCTTTTCCCATACACCATCCCTTCCTAGCCAACCTAGCCATCACAACCAGTACAGAAAAATGGAGGAAAGAAAGAAACGGGAAAAAGAAAAAGAAAAAAGAAGGATGCATGCATTGTATGGCCATTCTATCTCACACATAACAAGATCTACTGGATTGATTCTTTACATTGTTTGATTCAGGTCAGCCAAGAAACATGGCAATGGCATCAATGGAAACCATGCAAAAGCAATCAGACATGATTGGAATGGCCAGAAATACTAGCCTTCCTCAGAAAAGGGGCTGAGAAGATGAAATTGGTGCTGGATTAATATATAAGAAATGGCCAGGATGGCCCAGGGATAATTTATTTCGGCTGCTTGTTCTTGTTCAGAAGGTTGGTGGAATTATTGGTTGCAAGGGAGAATTTGTGAAAAAGATGTGTGAAGAGACCAGATCACGCATTAAGAGTCTAGAAGGAATTCAAGGCACTCCTGAACGCACTGTAAGCTTTATTTGAATCCTTGATGTTTGGTCTTCTTGTTAAATTGTGTTATTTATTTGCTAAAATAAATGGAATACTTTATCAAAACTGCTAGGTAAGAACTGTTCAGGTCTGGATGTAGATCATCTAGTCTTTCCAAGTAATGGGAACTGCCAAATTGATGCTAAATCAAAGTTTATATTTGACGAACCTATCCATTATCCTACAAAGAGGATCATAGAGGTGTTATTTGATCCAATCAAGGGAATTCGAGTTTTCCATTGCATCATATGTTCTCAAAATCCTTAGATCTTCTATTGCTAAACCGTGGAGGTGTTTCCTACAGTACTCTGTGTTTTTTCAAAAAAGAAGTTTCCAAGCATTTCTCCTATTGTGGCTGGCATATGATAACAATCTGATTATTGTACATTCTTGCACAAATGTGTTGTTTCTGTATTTCAACAATGAGGGATTGTATCTTTACATAGATTGTTGGCTTCAAAATTTTATATGTTCTTGGGTTTTTTGTTTTTCTAATTCTATGATTCAAAATATTTTATTCTAATTTCACCTTAAATTACTTCATTATTATCTCTTGTCACAGGTTATGGTTTCAGCAAAAGAAGAACCAGAAGCACCAATTTCTCCAGTTATGGATGGGATACTCAAGGTTCATAAGTGAATTATAGAAGGAGGTCTAGATGGAATAGTGGAATTGGGTTGAGCTTAGCAGGGTGGTAGTGGAATGACTTCAACTTAGTTGCTTGTGGTTGGCACACAGGTTGGCAGTTTAATTGGAAGGAAGGGAGCAACAATAAAAGCAATTCAGGAAGGTTCAGGTGCTATTGTTTGTGTTCTAGGACCAAGTGTTGAACAAATCCCATTTTTTAAAGCTTTTGTCATGTAAGTGAATTTCTGAATGGATATATTACAAGGTAGATATATATTGTCATGTTTTGGATATATACTGCAAACATTTCACTGACTGTCCTAATAAATTCTGTAGTATAAGGTGTTTTTAGATTAGTGCTTCTTAGTGTTACACGGGGATGTGTCCCCAATGGTAGGGGACGTGCTTCCCACGCTCATGGCATGGGGATACACCAAGGGGGGTGTACCCCACCTTCCCTTTTGAGGGGAATGCTTCCAAAAACATAAATATTACTACCTAAAAAGCCTTGCTCCTGCATCCGTATTGACCAATTTTGACAATGTATAAATTATACATTTTAACGTAATGTTTAATTCTTTTAGCATCCTGTGAGTTCTCTGCTACTACCCATCATTCACATGTGCTGTCACCATGAGATTTCTAAGTTTTTGCTATGTCATGGGTCTTGTGCTACTGTGGTTCCGTGAAAGAGACTGTGGTTGAGTGAGTTCTGTGCACTGTCTTTTAACTTGTGTGAGTAGTGAGGCTATGTGGGCATGGTAGTGTGAGGGAGACCATGTGAGGGAGAGTTGAGACCTTCGGCCTGTGACTCCTGGATGCTGTGAAACATAATTCTTGCTGTTGGATGCTGTGGACTGTTGGAATCATAGAAACCTTGCTGCTAGATATTTATTGTTGTGGCCATAGTTAAAAGTTAAAACTTAATACCTCAAGTATTTGCCATAGTCCCTTGTTGGATATTGTGGGTACAGTGAATAGTAAATACTTAATTACTTTATGTTGCTGGACAATAAATACCTCAAACATTTACTATTACTTGGCTGTTGGTTGTGACATTGCAACTAGGAGAAAATACTCAGAATAGGGTCTAGCACTGCTGGAAGAAAATGCTCAGAACATGGTACTTCTATACTTGTTCTCTTGCTATTGTGTGCTGGATATTAGCAGTTGGGTGTGCTTTTGCCAATTGGATAAGCTTAAATTGTTGTTATGTAATAGTTTTAATGGTTAACGTTTCAATTCTCATATTTTAAATCTTTTTAGATTTGGGCTGGACTCCTATGTTGGAGACTTCAATGTTCCATAGATTTTGTGGGGTGATTCCACATGTCCCCTTGGATGTGTTCCCTTGATCCCAAATTTGCACATCCCAGAAACTTGGTGGAACATTGGTTTTTTTTTCCTTGGAAATAAATCCTTGGGAAACGTTTGGGCACTTGCCCCCATTTTGATGATGGTACCCAATCTAAAACTGGTGGTGTAGACTTTGTGTGCTTAACTAACCTTGTGGTAATCTAACAGCTGACTAGCACACAATATGTACATTAAGCATATAATGAAAGTAACACATTAAGCATATGATGAAGGTAACAAAAATAATTATGATAAGATAAGATTATTTTATTAATGTCCAACAAATGATCCCAAAAGTAGGTCAACAGGACTGTGCAGTACCATGATAACAATACAAAGTGGGATCCCAAAAGTAGCCCCTATAAAAATCTAAAAGCTAACAATACAAAGTGGGATCCCAAAATTAGCTCCTATAAAAAGCTAAAAGCAGAACTCAAACCTAACCCCAACTCCATGTATGATTTTGAGGTTATGTTTTAGGTAAAAATAGATTCTACATTATAATTTTTTGTTGTAACATTGATGATTTGATCTACATTACCTTCATGCAGCTTATTTTAAGATTGATGGTTTGGTATTTATATCTTACATTGTCTCTTTCTTGCATCTGATAGGAAATGACGCCGGAATTTGAGAAAGCTAGACCAAGGAGCTATCTCTTCACATAGATAGTTTCCTAACATTAAATGATAAATAACTAATTTTACAACACTTTCGCTAAGAAAGAATGGGCTCATTCAAGTACATGAAACCATGTTGGTGTTTAGCACAAATATCTTGACAAATTTTTATGGTTTGTTTATTGCTTTTGTTTCAAGCATTTTGTCGATTTTTGAAGTTTGTGTGTATTTTGGTTAAATATTGTGTTAATTCATTTGAATGATTCTAGTTCTCATTCGAAGGCTTGATTTAACCCTTTGTTGTAGCTTGAATCAAGGTTGGTTTTAGGATTTGAGAAAAGATTCTTTTATTAACTTTTAGTAGCATGAAGTAATTTTCTTCAGTTTTTCAATTCTTTTACGCTGACTGTATATTTTATTTGTAAATATTTATCGTTATTCAAAAAAATAAACAAGCTCTACATATATAAGCGAAGAGAAAAATGGTCTATGCACTAGGTTCTTATTCATTGATCGTAGGATACCTATTGGCACAAGACCAACATTCATCTAATGCAATAATCAATTGGCATAGTTATAATGCATAATTGTATTAGCCTCCATGACCATAATTGGCTAGTGGAGGCCAAGATCGAGCATAATGTATGATTCTATGAGTTTATTAGTTTGTCAAGATTCAGGTCCCCACATGTCCGTTGGACCATTAAGGATTGAGATAACAAGTGGAGTCCCCACTTGCCCTGAATCTAGTCAGTGCAGTTGTGTTTCACTGACACCTTCCTGTTGTGACTTGTGAGTCTACATGTTCTGTTGTTGATGACGTGATTCATGTTATTTGACTAATGTTGTTATTCTTTTATTTTGACAATACTCTATAAATCAGTGAAAGATTCACCAGTTTTTACAATTTTTTATAATGAAGTTAAATATTTGCCAAGTTTTTACAACATTATATAATAAAATGAAAGATTCACCAATTTTTTTATATATACATATTATATTATTGATAAAATCGCCTTCAAATTTTCCTATATATCGGAGAGATTCGCCCAATTTTTATACATATAAATCTAGAGGGGTTCTTAAAATCATCCCTGGTTAGGACTCAGTTGAGTCAATTGGCACTTGATCAATTGGTTAACTAGTGTGTTTACTGTGGCTTATAGTCAGTTAAGCTACACCCATTCATTCAATTCGAATGACCTCCTTGGGAATTCGAATTGTCTTGGCATTCATGCATCTTGCATGATCATTGTATTGTATCATCATTATTTCATTTGATTATACAGAGCCGCTACTTCCATTACAGCACCATTTTGCCAATTTTATGCATATTTGTCTGTATTATTTGTGAGACTGTGTTTTCAGTTCCTAGACCACTGTGACAAATTAATAGAGAGCTTGACCTCAGGGATTTCTGAACATTTGACGAAACGTGACGGAGGAGAGGCGCTTGATGAGTGGGGAGCAAGAGAGGCGACAATGTTAAGAAAATGGGCATCAAATATAGCTAACTCTGGATTCAGGGGATCCATGGTCGAGGCAGGCTGAGATGGCCGTGAGGGCCTGCGTAGTGGGAGTGCCCACGCAGCCGCAAACC
This sequence comes from Pseudotsuga menziesii, assembly GCA_001517045.1. Lineage (NCBI taxonomy): Eukaryota > Viridiplantae > Streptophyta > Pinopsida > Pinales > Pinaceae > Pseudotsuga > Pseudotsuga menziesii. The sequence continues at coordinate 516,068 of LPNX011108441.1, forward strand.
CTAGCTACTACAAAACCCTAGCAGTTCTCCAACCAAATTATGGCATTTAACTTAATCTAGACCGAAGGTAGAGTATATAGTAATCACACGGAAGTCAAATTTCTTTGACTTTCGATAAGTTTTGCCTTGTTACAAAAATATTTTCTATGCTTTTTCAATAGTTTTAGTAAAAATGTATATTAAACTAATTTTTTTAAAATTAAAAATTATTTTTTATAATTTTAAAATCTCATATTACTAATTTATGATTGGATAAAATTAATGATTAGACTAATTTTATCTCGTTTGAAACTTATTTGTCAAATAAACATAAATATTAATCTCTTATTTCCACGTAGCTAAAAATAGGTACTATGATAAGGAGTGAGCTACCAACGCGACGATTTTTTCCGGCGGCAACCGTCACGCCGGCACTTCGACCACCGCCGGTGACCCCTCCTCTCCATTGCCGGCAGCCCCTTCCACCCGGTCGCCGTCCGATCCACCTCGTCGCCATTGAGTGCCATTAACATAGATCAACCATGCTTACTCCTGCTTCTACCTTCGATGTACCCCATGCATTGATGGGTGCCACCAACCACAATTCAAATGACGATCCTGCGACTGCTCCATTGCTCCATTGCTCTGTTTCACCGGTCACCAAAGTCTGCAAACAACAATCCGCGACTGCTCCATTACTTGGTGAATGCTGTTGGTTCTGTCCAGTTTCATTTCCATAAACACCAGTTGACTGCTCCATTGCTCGGTGAATGCTGCTGGTTCTGTCTAGTTTCATTTCCCTAAACACCAGTTGACTGCTCCATTGCTCGGTGAATGCTGTTGGTTCTGTCCAGTTTCATTTCCATAAACACCATCTATCTAGGAACATCAGTTGAAGCATAAACACCATTTCCATTAATGCAATCGAGTTCTTAAAAATCATCTCATCATCATAGATCTAACATCTTATTTCATGCATGTCCTCCCTCTGCATTGCATGCATCACTTTTGTTTTTTATTTTGGCAACTTATTGAACTGTGTGTTAATTTTGTTTTACGTCTTTTCTGTGGGTAATTAGGAAATAGTAATCACACTCACTCTCTCCTCCTCTGCAAGAAACAACCCAAAGCCAAGCAAGACTTTTTATTTAACTCCATCCATCTGCCTTTCCATCCATCCATCATAAACCAAGTTTCTACTTAGTGATTTTCTGAGACCCCACATCAAGAACAGCATGATTCCCTCTACATTGTGCTCTATAGCAGCAGGAGCAGCAGCTACTTAAGGTATATTAAGATACTGACCTCAAACTGTTCATGTCTTTGATCTTCTGAAATTTCTTAATGGCAGCATATAACTGTCTGTTTTCCTATCTTTCTCTATAAATTTATATTCTTTTGACTTCACACACATGGGAAATAACTTTAGTTGACTTGTTCTTCTTGGTCTCAGCTCTTTGCAGTAACTAGAGACATATTTTTTCTGTTCGATAATTGTGTATCAATCCAACGCAATGCAGCTTCTCTTATCGCCCAACCCCTTTAGTTGTCAGGTTTAGAAATCTCGTTGTATGCCCACACTATTTAAGTGTTGCCTGCTGCTCTCTGAAGCAAAGGACAAGGGCTTTGCAGTATGTACACTGAACAGTACTTATGGGTTTCGTAAAGTATTGAATGAATTGAGAAAAGAAGCTCAGTTGATCTTGAGTGAACTGTTGTTCTTAAACTATTTAAGTATGCTGGCCTTCTTTAAGTACGCATTGGCCATTATTTTACTAGTTCAATTTAGACCCGACTTTCATATATCAAAACCTCTGCTTTGTGATGAAAGTAAATCAGTTGATAATAGTTACACGATTCAACAACGATTCTTTCTAACAGAAACAAATTTTGGATTACATGTTCTTACATTATAGTAATGATGAGTATCTACTGCTCTGATTTTCTTACTAACATTGATTACAATCCTGTTTATCTATGTTAAGATTTCTGCTGCCTTGACGTACAAAATGGCAGGGATAGAATTTCCAAAGACACCATCTTTACTATTTCCTATACATACTGATATACACCCAGTAAACGTAGCAGTTCTAAAAACTCCGAAACATTATATTCTTTATCACTGGAGGATTCATGATTACTCTATTCCCACCGGGAGCCTTCTTACTATGGATTTGATTCAATATCACTGTAGGAGTGAAGATCATCAGGATCTCCGTTCTCATCCTAGTGAGAGGCACCATGAGGGACCCCACCGTTGACCATATGTCACTCCAGGTGGTGAAACTTGAGGAGGATGGATTGATTTATTGTTGCAACTTGCTGTTGTAGAAGACATAAGACACGAATCCTTTCCAAATTATGCTTGATAACCATTATAATAGGCAGATAGATCATCTCTTCTCTCTGTTTTGTCCACCTGATTCTCAAGTTTATATCTGGAGTAGAAACAATCTAGTTTGCAAGTGCGCTCTCTTCCTTGTCAAAGGCCCTTGAAACATGCCAAATTCATCTCAGCAAATTGATCCAAATACACTAATTGATCCAGCTACACCATACATTATGAATCAGTCAATCCATTTGAAGGTTTTTGGGAGGCTTATCTGAAGTAAAGCAGATATTACCACTTGTGAATCTCCTATGCATCTGATTTTTCTCACAGGTGTCTTCCCTAATAGATCAATTCCCTGATGAGCTACTAAGTTTTCCGCAATGTTATTTGTTGCCTTTCCAATTTTCCATGAGTATTTGCATATTACCCTTTCTCCTGAATATTGTCCCTTCTGAGATTGCAGGGCCTGGGTTTCCTTTTGCTGCTCCATCAAAGAATAGTATATGACTCCTCTGCGATATGATCCACTTTTCAGTACTTCTATACTGTAAATCCAGGATATAAAGAAGCTACTTATGCATTGGATTTTGTTCCTTCTCAGATTGCACCCAGCTTGAGAAACTCCAAGAACTAATCCTTTTATCTACGTTTTATCTAATATCTCCCACTTTTTCCCTCCATGGAGTTAGTTATCACTGTTTCCCTAATTTAAGATATGCTTCCATTTTTTACCTGTTCAATATTTCTTTCTCTCATATCAAAGATTGCACTCTTTCTACTATTACAAATTTTCCACATAATATATCTGGGCAACAGAGTCCATCGTACATAAGTAGAGGGATACCCTTAAGGTTCCTAGATACTGATTTTGCCAAGTTGGAAAGAGATAAGGCCAAAAGGATGGTTTGGAATTCAATGGAAACTTTAACTTATTGAGGATGAGATTCCAAACTGCCATAATGAAAGGACATTCCAGAAACAGGTGAAGGGAAGATTCTGCCCACTCTGTTCCTCACCCCAGCATGACTCAATAGAATTATTGTATGCTTGACATGGTTTTTCTCTTGCTTTTGCATCTTAGCATCTGCACTACTTCTTGCATTTGTATTGACTAATTAGTTAGCTATTTCTCTGCTTTTATTCATATAATACATTGGGATGTATTTTGAGTCCCATAGAATAACTTGTGGACCGTGGTCAACTTGCTGAACACTAACAAAATTATCTTATCTTATCCAATTATTAACTTTACATAGAAGACACCTTGAGGGACTGAAGGTTCCTTTCCTAAGAAGGTTATCACCTATTAATAGTTTACCATGAGATAAGGGCCAGAGTAATAAATTCATCTTAGGGAGAGATAGGGATCCAAATCATGTTCTACAAAGAAGAGCAGGGAGATCATTCAGAGTGAGTTTTAAATTTTTATATTTGTGAATAACCTTCCTTTGCAGAATAATGACCTATGAAGTCTTCCCCGGATAAGAGATCCCCACAGTGGAAACTTAAAGAGGTAGAGCCATTGTCAGCATGAACAAACTGTTAGTTTGCTACTCAGACATAAATGAGGAAAGTACAATAAACTATAGTAGAAATCAATCAATAAAAGAGAAAAACATAACACACTTTTGCTGGTTATGATATACCCTTAAAACTTTGCTTTTATTTGCATAGAATACCACACTGATCACTCACTAAGGTTTATTTGCAATCTGATTTTTTATTTTCTTTTCATTTTGAAAGAAATTTGGAAATTGATAATTGCAAACAGCAGCAACAATAGAAACTAAGACAATTGGGGATTCCATACAAAAATCCTTTCTTTATTAATCAGTTGCTAAGACAATTTGAAACTCTTAGCTTCAAAATAAATAGAATTGATATGCACATACAAAGGAGTGGAAATACCATGCATATTTCAAATTCATTCTTTATCCATAATCAAACAGAATGTGAACACAAGCATTCCACACAGATGACTATGAGTACTTATCTGTTTTCAACTGTAGTTCATCAAACTAGTTGTTGAGAAGCAATTCACCACCCAACCATAGGAATCAACAATGGACCCCCCCCTCCCAAGCCAGACCATGATACTGCCAGGGCAAAGGCAGCTCCTACGGGGTTCTAATCTCACTCAATCCAACCCATCTCTCTCATGACATAGCCAATCTGCTCACTAATAATCACTCTAGGCCTTCATTGAGCCATCAATCCACCATGGCACTCTCTTCTCCTTTATAACACAAGGAATTTATTCCCTTTCTCTGCTCCACAACTCCTTAGGGGTCTTTTTCCTTTTCAGTGCAGGGAGAAGGAGTCCAAGACTCCTGGTTTCTACTTCAAATGATCTAGAGGAGAAACACTTGTCCAAAACAGTCCATGAGCAGCACTAACAGGGTTGGAGGTTTGTGGTGTTTGCTTCAACCATTCTGGACATTATTTTCAGTAATGTGTTTGCACATTGTTTGTAGGAATTTATTCAAAATGGGAAAGCAAGGAAAATGGCAGGCTATCATGCAACTTGAAATGCAAGACCCTAAACACATGCTCACCTTTTCCTCCAAAGATATTCTTTGGTCTGAAATTTCTCGATCAAATGGATGTTTTGATCGTGTTGCGAAAATCCCATCCCATAGAGTATCCGACTTCATTAGGGGGGAAGAAATGAACCTCGATGCTCCATGTAGTTTCATCCGACACAGAAAGAAAGAATCAGGGAAAAATGACACTACTTCATTGAGTTATGAAGTGTAAGTATCTCAAGAATGTATTATTTATATGTAGTTAATGATATCCCATTTATAATTTGTTGTCTGTACTGACACTGGAATTTTTTTATTATGTAGTTATCCATGTTGTTATGGTCCGGAGGAAAAAAGAGAACAACCAGCTAAACGTAGGGCCTCGTTTGCCAAGAAGAGGGGTTGCCAATGCCATTTTATAGTTAAGGTTATGGTTCAAAATCCTGAGGCTGTGATATTGACATATAATCTATATGAGCATGAAGACAAACAAGGATGGCCTTGTCATGGTTTGCATGACACTTCAGGCGAGGCTAGGTCTCTGCATAAGCCTAAGCTCTCAAGGGACATAGTCTCGTATGTCGAAAGTTGTTTTTTTTTGGAGGTGCCATTTGACTCAGTTTGCAAAATGCACATAAACAAACATGTTAACTTGGATGCGATAGCTCGGGATAGGGATTTCTTCTTGAGCAGAAAGGATGTTACAAACATCTACTGTCGGTTTAGCAAAGGAGACTATCAACTCCACAAAAAGGATGAGATGAGTGTTTCTATTTGGTACCAAAAACGTAAAGAGGATTTTTTATTCTTCCAAAAGCCCAATGATGCAGGCATGCCTTTCATAATTGGAATCCAAACGAAATGGATGTTGGAGACAATGGTTAAGCTATGTCATAACAGCTTAATAGCCATGGACTCAACATTTAGTACTAATACATACGGGGTATGTGTGTTTTCCGTGTTTTTTTAATATTATTATCCAATATTAAGCCATTCAATTTATTTAATAAAAAACGTTTTTCACTTCCTATCTTGTTTGAGTATGGCAGTACCAGCTTTACACACTAGTTGTATTTGATGCACAACAAAGTGGGGTTCCTGTTGCATGGGTTCTTTCATCGCGGAATACAACTGAAGATATTGCACTTTGGTTGGAGCAGCTTATGAATAGGTGTTACCAGCTCCGTCCTAATTGGAAACCCAATGCCTTCATGGTTGATGATGTGTTGGTTGAGATAGTTGCATTGAGGTATATTCATTATCATTACTATTCATTTTAAATTATTTTTTTTACGAAAAAGTGTCACTTTAACCCATCAAACATTGCAGGAGGGTGACACAGTGCAAAGTTATATTGTGCGTTTGGCATGTACGAAGGGCATGGCTAAAAAATGTCAATAACTTGGCCACTAGTCCAGACATGGCAAGTGCAATGTTCAGTAAGTTAGGTTATATTATGAAGTATTGTTCCAACGATGATGTGACTGCTGCAATAGAAGGATTTAAAGATGAATTTGTTGATGAGAGGAAATTCCTGGACTATCTCAACAAGAATTGGTTTTCCGGTGATAAGTTTCGTAAGTGCAGACGACTCTTTCTTGTGTTTTTGCTTAAGTGTTTCATGATTACCATATATTTTCGTTGACATGTTTTTTTACTTTCAGGGATGTGGATGAAAGGTTGTCGTGATTTTCTGCATGCAAATCAAGAGACCAACAATGCTGTAGAGTCCTACCATCGTTACCTGAAGACCAAATTTCTCTTCGATCGACGAAAGAAATGTGCTCATTGAATGGATTGGTTATTATATGTGCTCTTGACAAATGTCGAACCTGTGTATCGGTTCAAAGAAATTCTGAAAGAAGAAGGTTACTTGAACAACTACATAAAAGAGAAGCAGCTTGAATCTTCAATGGAAAGAGCAAAAAGAATCCCAGACAGTGATTTTTTCCCTCATGAGAGCATATCTCATGCCTATTGGGTGAGGAGTCAAACGAATCCTCATAAGAAATACCTTGTCACCTGGTATCGTGCAAATTTTATAGCGTGTGATTGCCCATGGTCTATTCGTGGCAACATGTGCAAGCATGCTATAAAGGTAGATTGGTTGTATTTCCCATTAGGAGATTCAATCCCAGTACCAGATCATGACACAACGCATGCTTCATTTGATACCCCTCATGAGATAGAGGCACCAAACTTACATGTAGATGGTGATATAACGTTTACAGCTACTGATACTGTTGATCCAGATGTTGAGGGACTTCAATTAGCTAGGGATGAATTGTTTGTCTACCTAGACCTGCTTAGGAATAGTCCTCCTAGTACATTGAGAAAGACCGAGCAATTGGTTGGTCTAGTTAAAAAATTGTTGGATGAGGCCAACACTCTTCATATTATGGACTTTGACTTCACCACTGGCTTGGGTGCTTTTGAGTCATCTTTGAAGAGGAAGAAAAGCTTCCTTAGCCCAAAAAAGAAAGGCAAAAGAATCAAGAAAAGTAGTGGCTTGGAAATTGATTTCAATATCCACGCATCTGAATATGATCCTTTCCAGTTTCAATATCTCAACAAGAGGGGTCGTCCTCATTCCAACATTGCACCATCAATTGTTTTAGGTCAGTTGCATTTATTGCAAATATCTATGTGTTGTTGTTTTTGCTTTCTTCGTCATGTTGTTGATGTGTCCATGCATACACATGTGTTGACGTGCAGTGCGGATGCTTGCAGAGGGGAAGCATTCTGCCGCGGTTGCTCCAAGGCAAAGACATAGACCAAGGTAGCAACAGCTGGGTCTAACTGCAAGCCCAGGTACACTTCAGGGGACTCCTTAGGAAATGGATTTCAGGTGTTCGGGTGACTAGTGTTCTGCGTCACAATACTCCCCTAACGATATTACATCACATGCACAGGTGCTTCTCCCAGGGATCTTCCGTCCGGGCATCACGACTGATTGATTGGGAGCACACCCATTGGCAGTTTCCAAGGTTTGGCGCGTGCCCTAATTTAGCAGTTGTTGTTTTTGCTTGCTTCGCCATGTTGTTGATGTATCCATGCATACACGTGTGTTGACGTGCGGTACGGATGCTTGCAGAGGGGCAGCAGTCTGTCACGATTGCTCCAAGGCAGAGACATAGACCAAGGCAGCAGCAGCCAGGTCTAACTGCAAGCCCAGGTACGTTTCACGGGACTCCTTATGCAATGGATTTCAGGTGTTCAGGTGACTAGTGTTCTACGTCACAATACTGCTCTGACGATATTACATCACATGCACAGGTGCTTCTCCCAGGGATCTTCCGTCCGGGCAGCACGACTGGTTGATTGGGAGCACACCCATTGGCAGTTTCCAAGGTTTGGCGCGTGCCCTAATTTAGCAGTTGTTGTTTTTGCTTGCTTCGTCATGTTGTTGATGTATCCATGTATACATGTGTGTTGACGTGTAGTACGGATGCTTGCAGAGGGGCAACAGTCTGTCGCGGTTTCTCCAAGGCAGAGACATAGACCAAGGCAGTAGCAGTCGGGTCTAACTGTAAGCCCAGGTACGCTTCACGGGACTCCTTATGCAATGGATTTTAGGTGTTCAGGTGACTAGTGTTCTGCGTCACAATACTGCCCTGAAGATATTACATCACATGCACAGGTGCTTCTCCCATGGATCTTTCGTCCAGGCAGCATGACTGGTTGATTGGGAGCACACCCATTGGCAGTTTCCAAGGTTTGGCGCGTGCCCTAATTTAGCAGTTGTTGTTTTTTCTTGCTTTGCCATGTTGTTGATGTATCCATGCATACATGTGTATTGACGTGCGGTACAGATGCGTGCAGAGGGGCAACAGTCTGCCGCGGTTTCTCCAAGGCAGCATCAGCCGGGTCTAACTGCAAGCCCATGTACGCTTCATGGGACTCCTTATGCAATGGATTTCAGGTGTTCAGATGACTAGTGTTCTACATGACAATACTGCCCTAACGATATTACATCACATGCATAGGTGCTTCTCCCATGGATCTTCCATCCGGGCAGCACGACTGGTTGATTGGGAGCACACCCATTGGAAGTTTCCAAGGTTTGGCACGTGCCCTAATTTAGCAGTTGTTGTTTTTGCTTGCTTTGCCATGTTGTTGATGTATCCATGCATACACATGTGTTGACATGCAGTACGGATGCTTGCAGAGGGGCAGCAGTCTACCGCGGTTGCTCCAAGGAAGAGACATAGACCAAGGCAGCAGCAGCCGGGTCTAACTGCAAGCCTAGGTACGCTTCACAGGACTCCTTATGCAATGGATTTCAGGTGTTCAGGTGACTAGTGTTCTGCATCACAATATTGCCCTAATGATATTACATCACATGCACAGGTGCTTCTCCCATGGATCTTCCGTCCAGGAAGCACGACTGGTTGATTGGGAGCACACCCATTGGCAGTTTCCAAGGTTTGGTGCGTGCCCTAATTTAGCAGTTGTTTTTTTTGCTTGCTTCATCATGTTGTTGATGTATCCATGCATACACGTGTGTTGACGTGCGGTACGAATGCTTGCAGAGGGGCAGCAGTCTACCATGGTTGCTCCAAGGCAGCAGCAGTTGGGTCTAACTGCAAGCCTAGGTACGCTTCACGAGACTCCTTATGCAATGGATTTCAAGTGTTCAGGAGAACTCAAAAGTCCAAGGAAGCAGAGGAAGTACCTGAAACAAACACATATCAATGTCATATACAAAATCATATCTAAGGATTCCATGTTCAATATACTGGAACACTAGCTCCTTTACAATATGTGATTACATCATATGATAAGGGTACAAGACCACGTATATTACGAAGGTGGATCAAAGCCACAATATACAATGATGAGTCTTCAAAATATGGAAGCTATGTAGGTGAACACAAGAAAATCTGGTGCAACTTAGGTTATAGATATGAACCTAAGGTATTCGTCAAAATCCAAAGGAGCCAGTACAATCTAGGCCATGTGAATAGATATGTCGAAGTGGAACATGGATAGGACTCAACATATTATCAATCAATAGGTGATAATTGACAACTGAAGCAAAGGAATTCACCAATAATGAAAGTGAATCCTAAGGCACCATCGTCAAAACTATAGGTCTTTGTCTTCAGGAAGTATTGATGAGAAACCATGTTGTGATGAGGAAGGAAATAGATCCTCTAGTGGATCACAAGAGTGACTAGGAACTGGATAAATGAAGGTAGACACAAGTGATATCAGAGAGAATAATGATGGAATCAGGATAATAAGCAGAAATGAGGATAAATCCTTGAATAGTGATCATGACACAAAGATGTCCCAAGAAAGCTTTTAACTTTGCAGATAGGACAACTAGACTTATCTGTCATGTAGGAGACATGATCAGATTCCCCAGGCATAAATGAAAAGTGGAGGAGTAAGAAACTTGAAGTGATAGCTGAACTGAAAGTGTACACTGACACATGAGTATAGGAAAGTTCAGAGAGTGCTATGTTCAAGGAGGAAATGATGCCACCAACTGTAACCCAAAAAGAAAACTTCTTCCTTATATTTCATATTAAATTTTAACGAGTCCAGGAAAATCAACTCATGTCTCTCTTCATTTTTGACAATCTTGAAGAGAAGAGGGAATAATGCTTGATAATGTCACTTATTCATGGATTTTACGAGCCCGAACTAGTACATGCTCATTTGGTGTTTTCATGTTTAGAGAGTCTGAAAACTCCAAAGAAGACTCCAGGGGGTCCCTTTTCGTCCAATTTAGTCTCTTGAAACCGAAAAAGTATAAAACATACCTCAGAAGAACTCTCTTAAATTTTGAAGAAGAAAAGGTGAACCTTTTTCGTACTTAGTCAGGGAGATCCGAAAAGGTTAAATTACCACCTACCCAACGCTCCTTCAAGAGCATCTTATAGCTTGAGTTTTAAAAGTGTGAAGGAAAGCAATATCACTTGGAAAGATCCATTTGAGTATGAGGAATGGGGATTACAACAGTAAACTCGATGTTTTGTTCTTGTTGTTTAACGACCATGATAAAGACATAAAGTACACTCGGAATCTTTTTCATGTTTTGGTCCAGAGCATGAAAAAGAGAAAACTAAGCTCATACTGGGCATTCTTTTTCCATAAGTTTAGTCCCTCAGGTCTGGAAAAGCGATAAAACTACACCTGAGAATACTCTTCTCAATTCCATAGAAAAGAGAGTGATCCTTTCTCGTATTATTCCACATGGTCTGAGAAAGAGATAACCTACCACCAATGTGGATACCCATTCACATATTCTTAACGATCCTGAATAGACAAGCTTACTCAAGAGTCAAGTCTATTTTGAGGAGTTAGACCTGGTCCTAAAAAAACTTCATAAGGGAGGGGAGCCTTATAAAGGGGATAACTTGTAAAAAGAGACCAAAATGAGGCTCAATTTGGCGTGAAAAATAGCTAAGAAGGCTCCCCTAAACCTACGACAAATGCAACATGAGTACCAAACGATAATGAATGTGTTCTAAGCTAGGGTACTCATGGAAGGAAAGCCCTATCCACGGAAGAACAATGGTATATACTAGGTACTAATGGTTGAATACCATAGTCTGTGGTCAAAAGTAGTAATTCTAGGGTTAGGGAGGATTAGGTATAAATTCAAAAATGGATATAAATGATCAAAATACTACCCTATATGAGAGAAAAATGACTTTAAGTAACCTTGGACCTGTTTCATTAGGCAAACATGACATGGCATTAGTTTGATTTTAATAAAAATTACAAACTATACGTTAAAAACCCACTTTTTGAAATATTTTTTATAAATAGTGCAAAAATAGAAATCAAAATCACCATTTCACATTTTCACCCAATATAGACAAGTTTTATGTCTTCCTTCAATTGCTCAGTGTTGTCAAACTGCTAAACAATTTTCAAATCTGCAAGTTCCAAGTAAATCAGATCTCCATGCTCTTTCATTTCATCAAAGAAAATTTTTAATTTTATGAAAAAATTGATGTTTTAAGCTAGTTTTAAGAAGGTTGCGTTGTATACATGAGTATGCAATGTATAAAGTCACGTACACGCCTTTTATACGTGGCTTTTGTTGATGTAATTGTAACTTTGGAATGTATTCATTCGTATATCTTATGTATTGTACCCCGATGTTTATTCTAGGATGTATCTGTAATGTATTTGAGTCATGTCATACCCCAATGTTTATTCTGGGAAGTTTCTATAATGTAAACAAGTCATGTCAAGTCATTGTGGGTAACCCTCCTATTTGTCAAGGGTTAAAGTCCTCGCAGTTTTGGGGACCTAGGTTTGTTAGAATATCCTAGAGAAGTCGACCCTAGGTGAGTCATTGTAATTCGGGGAGATAGTCCCCACCATTGTATTAAGGGTAAACCTCCTTATTGGTTGAAGGAGGAAAAGTCCCCACAAGTTGTGGGGCACTAGGGTTATTAGACACTCCTAGAGATGTTGGCTCTAGTAAGTAATTGTTAAGTGAGGCCGACATGTTGGAGTGGGTTCAAGTGAACGAAAGAATATAATTAGAGAGTGAGCCTCTCTATTTATCACACACACACTCACTCATTGGGGTGCATGAGTGAGAGAGGAGAAGCTCTCTCAGTGTGAGAGAGAGAGACAGAAGCTGTGGAGATCATCTTTATGTTTTTGGGTTTTACTATTGCCATTGGTGCTCATTCTATCTCTGAGGAAGTTGTGGGGTTTTCTCCTTTATGGTTTCCCTGAGGAAAATTCTTTGTGTCTCTTGTCTCTTGTTTTTCATTGTTGTGCATGTTATTCTCTCAGTTAAAAGATCCTAAGATCATAATGCTAGCTTGAATGATAAAAATATAACATGGTATCAGAGCTAACCTGAGAAGAAGACATTGTGCAGCTGTAGAAGCTAGGCCTTCTTACTTTTTGGGTCTCTCTCCACAATCCATCAGCTAAAGTATGCTAGGCTGACTCTCCATTGAAGGGCTTATCTTTTTGTCGAAGTAGAATTCAATTTCGAGCATTTTTAGTTTTGGTGAGGGAAATTAGGGATTTCTACAGAAGAGGAATTTTTGAGTGAGCCCAGCATAGGATTTGTCTCCTCATCAAAATCGAAGTTTAGAGACCTGTATCAATATTTTTGGTAGGGTGAAACTCCAGGAAATTCAAACCCTAGTTTGACCCCGAGCTGGAAAAACCCTAAATACTAAAACTACTAAGTTTTGGTACATTCGCTATATCCTGGTATTGGCACAGGCTCAAGAGCTAAAAATTATAGAGGCTGACAATAAACTCCCATTTTATACGGTTTCCAAAATTCAGCCTCATATTCTCTATATTCTTGGCGATATGATCCCTCCATGTTAGGGTTCCAGCCTCTTCCAGGATTCATCCCTAAACAGGACACCTGGGGAGAATTTCTATATCTTGGGCTACAAAGGTCCAAATTAAATTTCTAAATATGTTCCAGAACAGGCATAGACTCTAATTTCTATGGTATGAGTTTCAGACTCAGAAGATGAAATAGTGCCACATGTCAGTCCCTACAACTATGTTATTCTGAATAGTCCTGTGACAGGTCACCTTGGTGAAATTATCATAAGTCCCAATTGGTGAAACCAATCCTGATGAAATATATGGGGTTGGAACAGGGACATGCGAGGCTACCTAAGTGCAAAGTTTCAGACACACAGGAGCAGTAATTTTGGAGATACCATAGAAACAGTAACAGACATTTCTGTAGAAGAAATTAGAAAACTAGGGCTTCCTTATCTGGGAGCTTCCCTACACTGTTTTCAGAAAAGGAGATTATTGGACAGCTCAAATTGAAGAGATCCATATTTCTATCCAATTAGATCTGAAAGATTCCAATTTTTGAAAATTAGGGTTTCTATGACAAACCCTAGATCAACCAGCTCCGGAACCAGGATGGATACCTCAAATCGGTAAGATCTAATCTTTTGCTATTTTCATTTGAGGTTCTCATTTCAAAGTGATCTATCACATTAGCTTGATTATAAGCTTGGTGAAGTTGGAAACTTCCAAGCATGGAAGTATATGATCTCTCTGAATAAAATGAATTGGACACCTACATGAGTAGAGAGGTTCCAGTTCGAAAGGGAGATGAGGCTCAAAGCCTTACACAAGAAGATCATTGTTGATTCAATCACGGATCAACTTGTACCACAAGTGTCTTCCCTAAAGACACCGAATATGTTTGATTCCTTGACCAAGATATTTTAAGGGAAGAACATAAATCAAAATATGGCTTTGAGAAAAACAGTTGAAGAATGTGAAGATCCAGAATGCGGAAAAACTCGAAGTGGTCGAAGAAGAAGTGGAGAATGCGGAAGTGGTGATAGCCACCTTGAATGGCTTCCCAGGATCATGGGATTCATTCATTCAAGGAAGGTGTGCAGGAAGTGATTACTTTCAGCAGACTCTGGGAAGAATAAGAAGCTTGACTCATAATAAGAGAAGAGAAGATGGGAGCAACTGAAGATCAAGCTCTCACCACCCAAAGAAGATCCCTCAAGCGATGAGGAATATGAAGATCTCAACTCTTGAAGAACCTCTTATCCATCTTAGCATTTGGATAATAAACGATGCTATTATGAAGACGATGCAGCTGAAGGCTCAAGAAGGAGCCTACCCACAAAACAAATAAAGATAAGTATTCAATTGTCATTTCATGATATAGTTTTTTTGTTATGCATTTGTTTATATTCGGTTGATGTATTATGCATGATAGAATGTTTGCATTAATGACAGTATACTACTAATATGCATGTAATGGGTAAGTAGCTCATGGTGCTATAAAACTCTCCATTGCTACTTATCTAGAATGAAACCTCTTTGCTGACATATTGGATTAGTGCACAATCTCAATGTTGTCCTGGTAGAGATGGAAGGCATCTAGAAAAGTTTCCATGAGATATGGATGAATGTTGTATTTGCTAAAAATAGTTGCATGATCATATATTTATGCATAAGAATTTTTCATTATGAATATACCTTATGAAATGTTTCTAACCATACAACTAATGCATTTGAATTGTAGGAAAGATCACACTCGCCTACAAGCAAATAAGGATGAGACTTGTTCTGAAGAACAAGTGACGACAATTCAAGATGAAGAATAATAAGACAAATGCAGCGACATCATTGATGCAGAACCTTCTAGACATGAAGAAGTAACCAAGAAGAAAGGTTCAAGAAGAATGATGTATAGGATGCAGTATCAATACATGAAGAGAAGTTTGTAGTTCCATCATGCAGTAGATGGAAACATCATGGGATACAAGGAAAGATTCATAGCACGAGGCATAGACTACAAAGAGACATTTGCAGCCACTAGAAATACACATGACAGGAAGAATCATGTGTACGAATGAAAGAAGGCCTTAGACGAGCTCAGAAGACACCCATGGGATAACACATACATGAGGATCTTGATGAAGACCTGAACCTTTGCTACAAGGTTGAAGATGAAAGTCTATAGAGGATGAAAAGCTCACAGTTGGGTGCAAGAAGAACTTTTGAGAAAGTTCAAGAGAGGATCTTGGTATCGAATGATACTAGATGGATACATAGAATATTAGTAGAAAAGGAAGATACTTGTCACTCTAATAAAGAATGTTTCAGTGCATAGAGTACGAAAGAAAGAGGGAGAATGATGATCTTCTTCAGAGGGAGTAACTGCAGAAGATCCTAAAGTTCGACATGGTACGACAGGATGGATAGATTGCTGATGACTCTAGGCTTTACTGAGAGTAAAGTGGATTCCAACCTTTGCTTCAAGGTTGAATATGGAAGACCAGTGATGCTCATGTTATGTGTCGATGCACTACGTTATAGGCATGGATTTGTGGACAAGGGAAGTATGCAGTAGAGATACTGAAGAGGTTCAGGATGATGGACTGCAAGGCCATAACCATACCTATGGAATCGAAGCTGAAGCTATTGAGTTTTGCTTCATTAGAGACGGTTGATGCCACGATGTATCGTCAGATGATTTGTTTCTTGATGCATCTAATGAATACGAGACCAGATATTTTCTTTGCTGTGATCACATTGAGACATGTTCACTTGATGGTTTCAAATCATGCAGTGAGGTACTTGAAGGGTACATTTGATTATGGGCTCAATGATGAGCGAATCAAAAGATTATGTGGATTCGTATTGGGAATCCAGTGCCATTGATAGGAAGAGCACTTTGAGGTGGTACTTCAGTATGGGATCAAGTGTGATCTCTTGGTTCGGCAAGATGGAGTCCTGCATGGCACTAAGTATAGATGAGGCAAAAGATGTTGCCACTTACTATTTGGGAGGTAGTATGTTTCTTTTGAAAACTACTATTTGATTTGGTTGATCTGACATGCATTTTTTTGTATGATGCAGAGAGGAGCAGTGATCTAGATCAAGATCTCTTGAAAGAAGGATTTCTAGTATAGATGATGAGACAGGTTGTCTAAGCATAAGTCTTGGTGAAGCTCATAGGTTATCCTTAGACGTAATCAGCCTTGATGTGATTCTATGCTAGAAATGGCCAAAGTGAAGTTTGAGTAATTCAGGGAGAAGCTTGGTGTTCTCAAGATCAAGGTTCCCTCCAAGGGGAAATGATGAGACCTAGAGCCATTCTAACATGGGAGAGGATTAAGTTCCTTCCATGGTCAGATGTAAGGGCTGAGCCATTCTGTCATGGTGAGAGGATTTAGGTTCCTTCCATGTCAGATATGAGTGCTGAGCCATTCTGATATGACTGTAGGATTGGTTCCTACATGATCAGATCTAAGGGCTATTGCCATTCTTGGATTGGAGGTGCCTGGTCAGTTACTAGGAAAACTCATTCTAGGGATGAGATCCATTCTGATGTGATAGAGGGATGTGTTCCCACTTGATCAGATGTAGGGGCTAAGCCATTCTGTCATGGTTAAAGGATTAGGTTCCTCCCATGTCAGATGTGAGTGCTGGACATTCTGACAAGTAGGTCAGATTTAAGGGAAATTGCCATTCTCCGGGAGAATGGAGGCACCTGTTCAGTTACCAAGAATCCTCAGTTTGGGACTGAGGGCCCTTTCGATGCGATGTGTTTACACATGGTCAAATGTAAGTGCAGAGCCTTTCTGACAGGATGAGGTCGGATATAAGTGCTGAGCCATTCTGGCACTATGTCTTTACACATGGTCAGATGTGATTGCTATGCCTTTCTGACAAGGTGGGGTCGGATGTAAGTGTAGAGCCATTTCGATGTGATTTGCTTGCACATGATCGGATATAAGTGCTGAGCCATTCTGGTGCGATGTGTTTACACATGGTTAGATGTGAGTGCTGGGCCTTTTTGACAAGATGTGGTTAGATGTGAGTGTTGGGTGTGCCTTTCTGACAAGATGAGGTTAGATGTAAGAGTTGGGGGGGGCATTCTGACTTAAGTGTCATATATAAGCGCTGATGAAGACCTACATGAAGGGTAGGCCTACAGGGCTGGATCTGTAGAACTTCATGTGATGAGAAGAATGAAGAGATAGCACCATTTGATTAGGATAGCAGAAGTAGTAATGATGATGATGATTCAGTGATGATCTAGATAAAGTGATGATCCAGTAGTGATGATCCAAATCAAGTGATGATCCAGACTTGATGATGATATAGCAGTGATGATCTAGATCAAGTGATGGTATAGACTTGATGATGATCCAGATCAAGTGATGATCCAAAATTGATGATGATCCAGTGATGATGATCCAGATCAAGTGATGATTTAGATTCAATGATGATGATCTAGATCGAGTGATGATCTAGATCCAAATGAAGATGATTTGAAGATGAATATGACCTGAAGATGAAGATGACTTGAAGATGAAGATGACAAGAACTCAATGATGATCCACATAATACAGAGAAGAAGACTTGGGTTGATAAATTGTGTCAAGAGAATACCTTCCTAGTTAAGAGGGAGTGTTGATGTAATTGTAACTTTGGAATGTATTCATCCGTATATCTTATGTATTGTACCCCGATGTTTATTCTGGGATGTGTCTGTAATGTATTTGAGTCATTTCATACCCCGATGTTTATTCTGGGAAGTTTCTATAATGTAAACAAGTCATGTCAAGTCATTGTGGGTAACCCTCCTATTTTTCAAGGGTTAAAGTCCCCACATTTGTGGGGCCCTAGGGTTGTTAGACTTTCCTAGAGAAGTCGGCCCTAGGTGAGTCATTGTAAGTTGAGGCAATAGTCCCCACCATTGTACTAAAGGTAACCCTCCTTGTTGGTTGAAGGAGGAAAATTCCCCATAAGTTGTGGGGCAGTAGGGTTATTAGACACTCCTAGAGATGTCGGCTCTAGTAAGTAATCGTTAAGTGAGGCCGACATGTTGGAGTGGGTTTCAAGTGAATGAAAGAATATAAATAGAGAGTGATCCTCTCTATTTATCACACATACACACTCACTCATTAGGGCGCATGAGTGAGAGAGGAGAATCTCTCTCAGTGAGAGAGAGAGAGACAGAAGCTGTGGAGATCATCTTTATGTTTTGGGGTTTTACTATTGCCATTGGTGCTCATTCTATATCTGAGGAAGTTGCGGGGTTTTCTCCTTTATGGTTTCCCCGAGGAGAATTCTTTGTGTCTCTTGTCTCTTTTGTTTTATTGTTGTGCATGTTATTCTATTAGTTAAAAGATCCTAAGATCATAATGCTAGCTTGAATGATAAAAATATAATAGATTTCCCGCAAGAAACTCGCGTATGATATGCGACATGTCCAAAGGACAGTCGTGTATACTGCATGGCATAGGAAAAGGATATTTAGGGCCAGAATGAAAGTTTTTTGAATGACTTTGATGTTTGAAAATGGCTTTATTGACAGGCTGAAACATGGTGTTGGAGTGGAGGGAGAGGGAACATGAAGACATGGATCAAGATGCTCTTCAAAGTGCCCCCACGGTGCATGCATTGTGGCAAAGTGGGTTGCTTAAATTCTTTTGTACCTCATCCATGCGATCCAATGTCCATTTACTAGAGTTTTTGATAAACTACCAGGATCATGATCTAGGTGAATTTGACCTACAAGGTGAGATTCTAGATATTACACTGGAAGACATCTATTTCATATCGAGTTTGTCACGAAGGGGAGCTCCTATCAACTTGGAAGGTACCGGTAGGGATGGTGACCTTCTAAGTGTTCAGAACTACATTGACACTTACTATGCGCCTGGTACTAAAAAAAGGGGTACTTGCATCCCTATTGTTCATATTCATAGCTTGCCATTACAGGTGTTGGTAAGCACAATAGTGAGGGTTGCAGGATCATCATCACTTCATCTTGCAACTCGAAACCAAATGAGACTTGCGGTGGAATGTCTACAGGGAGCCTTATTTGACTGGTGCTCGAGAGTAATCCTGATAATCAAGAAGCAACTCTCTGACTAAAAGAGAGGCCAATGGAAAAACTTCGGTTATTATAGCATATTGGTGGCCTATTTATTTGAGAGAGTACCCGATCTCAGTCTCACGGTACCTCTACTATCTTTCTCTCCTCCTTATCCTAGACTGAGTAGATGGGGAGAAATCTTCCTTTGCCAGGGAGGTAGTGGATCAGTTCAGAGTGTGTACGATGATGACTTCTACCTATGGTGGGAGCGACATCTACTAGCACTGGAGCAGTTTCCATATGCTGGAAGGGATTTCTAGGGTGACAATGACCTTTTCCTCCCTCCCGGAGGAGCATGGGGAGCATCAGGTATTTTCGTTTTTCAAGTTTTTAAATTTTTTATGAATTTTTTAGTTATAAAGATATATACATATGTATAAGAGTTTTAATCCTTTAAATGTTTAAAAATGCATATATTGGACCAGCCTGCCCTATTGGGCATCCTCGTATGTATGTACCCACCAGTGGCAGGAGAGGATCATGGTTTGATTAGGGTTCTTGAGGGAAAGTTCTCCAGGCTTACCCAAAGAGTACCTACTTTACGTATTGAGCAGAACCCTCCTGCTATGCAGGAACTAGTGGTTGGTATCCCACCTATCTGGATACACCTTATGAGAAGGGTAGCCAGAGTAGTGCTTGTTTACATAGATGTCGTTGAGGCTGCTACAGCTGAACAAGATGAAGAATCCTAAGAGCAGGATGACAAGGATGAGCAAGGTGGTCAAGATGACCAGGGTGGTCAACCTTATACCTAGGAGCATTTTCTGGATTACGATCCAAATTTTGTATATTTTTTGTATATTATACAGTTATGACTGGATCTGAGGATCAAAAATTCGACCTATCTATATAGATAGATATTCACATATATATATTTTTCCGGTTTATTTACATGTTTTTTTTGCAATGCATATGTTGTGTATTTTTATGAAATATGTGTTCAGTGCCAATCCAATATATAATTAGCATATGCATCAGTTAATGAATTTTGATTTCTCGGAATATGATTAAATGTAATAAAATCAAAATTTCTTTACAATAACCTAACTTGCATAAATCGACATAGTAGAATCGGGTTTCACACCTGATAAGCTCGATTGAGCTGGGAAACTACCAATTGAGAGTCAAGCCTGACTTCTAGCTGGGTAATGCCTCATGACAAGGAATTCCATAAAATCTCAATGACGGCCTTGTACTCAGCCACATTATTGGTAGTGGGACCTAGGAAAGCACCTCCAAAGGCAACTAGCTGTCCCGAGGGTGAGTAAATAACCCATGCGGGTGAAGCCAAGTTGCAAGTGTGACGACTAGCACCATCTGTAAAACCTATGAACAAATCAGAAGACATTTGTAACAACCAACCGATGATATAACAACACAAACCAGTGAACTATTGTACATAAAGTTACATATAATAAAAATACAACAAAAAGTGCTAGGCCTAAGCATAGTACTTATTCAGGTAGAGCCCATTTCTAGGCTCAGGTAGCTTAATCCCCTCGAAATCAGTTAATTCATATGCACCTTTTTTTAGAAATTTTGACACGACATAGGGTCCTAACCACATAGACCTGAACTTCCCTGCCCCTAGGGGTTATTTATCCTGGTCCCAGAGTAAGACAAGCTCCCCTTTAGAAAAATTCCTAGGTTTGACCGATTTATTGTATTGATTTTTCACCCTATTTTTATGAGTCTCATTTTCTGTCAGCACATCCTTACACTGTTCATCTAGATGTTATAAGTGTAACAAATGTTCTTCAAGCTCAGTCATATCAGGTAACACATGAATGACAAGTTTTAAGGATGAGATTTCACATTCAATTGGGGTTACTGCTTCCACCCAGTGAACAAGTTGGAAAGGAGAAAACCCTATGGCAGTTTTCACATTGGTCTGATAAGCCCAAAGTGTAGCATATAGCATGATGTGCCAATTTGACTGGGCTTGGTTAATAGTACGCTTGAGAATAGTCTTCAACGCCTTATTTACTGCCTCGAATTTACCATTCTCTTACAGGTAGAAAGAAGATGAATGTTCTTGTTTAAACCCTAGCATAGTGTTCAATTCAGTCATCATGCTATTTTGGAAGTGACTTCCATGGTCAGTGACAATCTCTTTAGAAATAATGAAACGTGTGATAATTTGGTTAAAAAGGAAAAAAGCTGCAGTTTCCCCATCAGCTTTATAGGTGGGAATTGCCTCTGCCCATTTCGTGAAGTAATCTACATTGACAATGATGTATTTGTGCCCCCTAGCCGAGACTGAGTTGAACGTCACGTAATCTACCCCCCACTTAGTGAAGGGGCCCACTAAGATGATGGGAAATAATGGAGCAGGATGCGACCGCATCTTTCTGGTGTAAATCTGACAAGGATGACAGTACTTCACGGCTTCCATAGAATCTTTAAAGATTGTGGGCTAGAAATAACCAGCACATAAGATCTTCTAGGTCTTTCTAACCCATATAAATGACCCCCACATGCTCCGCAATGGGCATCATTTAGGACAATTTTGGCCTCTTCGTGGGTAAGACATTGATGCAAAACAGATTCTACCCCTTTACGATATAAAGTGTTTGCAATAATGAGGTAGTTTTTTGCATGTAAGCATAATTTGCAACGTTATTCCCGCAAAAAGGTTGCAGGACACTTCAGAGTCTGGAGATAGAAAAGTATATCTTTGTACCGTGGGTCATAGGTGGAAATCAAGAATATGTGCTCATCTAGGAATGAATCTTCTTCAATGGCTACATCTTGTTCGACCGGAAATTCTGCAATGAGCTCCACAAAAAATAAGGATTTTTTGGATTTGGCGGATTGGAAATCTAAGTCAAACTCCTGGAGAATGACTATCCATTTGTTGGATTTGCCTCCAACTATACGTCAGGTCAAAACATAATGGAAAGGATTAACATCCACCACTACTGTCTTAGTCCTCAGTAAGATGTAATGACACAACCTCTGAACTACATACACAGCTGCTAATGCCAACTTTTTGATGTTGGAATACCTAAGTTTAGGGACAGCTAAAGCACGACTGAGATAGTAGACGACATGCTCTTGGAGCTTATCATCCTCCTGGACTAGTACTACCCCGATGGTCGACTCAGATGTGGCCATATACAATATAAAATCACGAGAGTAATCTGGCGGATGCAATAAGGGTGCCGACAACAAAGATTTCTTTAATGCCTTGAACGCAAGTTGTGTGGTTTCATCCCATACAAATGGGGTGTCCTGCTTCAATAGGAACATGAAACCTTTGGTGATCTTGGCATAATTCATGATAAAACATCAGAGAAAGTTGGACTTCCCTTGCAGGATTTGAAGCTGGCTGATGGAACGAGGAGGAGGCAAATTTACTATGGCCTCAACTTTCAAGGGATCCACCTGAATACCTTTGCTAGAAACAATGAACCCAAGTAGCCTACCTGACTCGACACAGAAAAAACATATGTGGGGATTCAAACGTATTTTATAATGTCTGCATCTTTCAAAGATTAAACGCAAGTGATATGGGTTATCAATCTTCTTTCGAGAATGTGCCAGTAGATCATCTAGGTAGGGTTCGACAATAGACTTGATGTCATGAAAAGCAAAATTCATTGCATGCTGAAAAGTAGCCCCTGCATTTTTCAATCCAAAGGGCATTTTCTTGTATGCAAATGTAACCCAAGGACAAATGAAAGTTTTTTTATGTTGGTATTCCAGTTTAATCTGAATTTGACTATACTCGGAGAAACCATCCATAAACAAAAAGACTTTGCTCCCTGCACAAGCATCAATGATTTGATCTATAAATGGTATAGGGTAGTTATCCTTAGGACAAGCTTTGTTTAAATCACGAAATTTAGTATAGACACTTATTGTCCCTTGATTTTTGTTGACAAGAACAGGGTTGGATACCCATTCTATTAAAGTTATCGGGTAAATGAAACCAGCTTTCAACAGCTTTTCAACTTCAGCCTTGACAGCTACCGCTTTACACGGATTAATAGGTCTAAGTTTTTGTCAAACTGGTTTGGCATCAGGATAGGTTCAGATCTCCTACTAGTGAAAAAATTGTGTTAATTGGATTTGGAACTAGTGGAGAGCTAGGGGTTTCTAATGGCTGATCTTCTTGAACTTCCTCAGAAACAAGGTCCTTAGGACCTTTTGCGAAGGTTCCTTCTCCTTATATGGCTTCTTCAGTAATATCTCCTAAGGGAATTTCTTTAGGTTTTAGGGTAGAACTACTTCCTATAGGTGTCTTTCGATACCTTTCTGGTGAGTTAGTAGTTGGGGAATTACATCCCCTACAGTAGTTAGTAAAGACTTCAGTAACTTTTTTGGTCTTGACAAATCTACCTTGAGGATCTCTAATTCTACTCATTAAAGACTTTTAAACTAAAGAAAACCTATGCTACTACTATTTCTGGATTTGGGGGCGCCTGTTATAATAGATGCACAGGTTCTTACCTCTTGTTTTACCGCTCCCCCACTACCAATCCTATGACTAAACTTCATAAAGAATTCTATTCTACCTTACAGAACAACTCCCTGGCAACATCACCAAAAGTGTTGGGTGTATTATTATGTCTAAATTAATTTACCTATTCTTTAATTATCAACCAGAGTTGGTAAGCTTAGAGTTGACACAAAATATATGTGAAGGTAGAGGGTGTCGTGTAAATATTTTAACAAACAAAAGATCGAAAGATCTTTCAAAATGAAAAATAGAGTCAAACTCCTAAAAATGCAATTATTAAAGTATTTAAACTGAAATAAACTAAACAATTGAAAATAAGTTTTAAACTGAAGTACAATCAACCATGAACTATTCAAATGGGAAACTAGGCTAGGGTACAAGGATAACTTAACTTCTAAGCAACTAGAAAACTTAATAAAAGAAGCAAGTAGAAAACTTAATAAAGAAAACTTAAGGTTCTATCCTACAAGTTCTTTCAACAATAACACAACATAAGAAAGACAACCTAAAACATATTAAGGAAAACACATATAACCCTAAATTTTGCATACAAACAAATAAATCAATTCAAAAGGAATAAACACAAAACCATACAACAATAAAACAAAATCAGAAACAAAACTTAAGAATAACTTAAACTTCGTTTAAAGCAAAAGAAGTAAGGAAAATGATAAAACTTGAATAAAGACTTTAAACAACTAAACTTTAACTTTAATGTTAAACAAAAATGTCATCTAACTATTACAGTCAAAACATAATTCAGACATTCACAAACAAAACTAAAAACAATCTTAAAACACATAAAAACACTAAAAACAGAACTAAGGGATGAATGACAGACTGAACTGTGGGTTTGAAAGGGTGGCTGAATAATAAACTGAACAAGCTGTCTAAATGACAGTCAGTACAGTTAAAATGGTAAAAACTAACCTAAATGAACTAATCTTCAGCTGAAGCCATGGAGATGTAATTCTAATGCATTGAAACAGTAAATAAACCCATTTAACGACAAATTAACCTTAAACTAATTCATGAAAAAAATGAATCATTACATATTAAACTAATAAATAAACTGGAAATTAACTTGCATAAATTCAAAACAGGAAAAGAAATAACAAAATTGAATCTATTCTAAATTCATAAAAACAACTTATTCTATATTCCTGAAAACAAAGATTGAAAGTAATGCTGGAAATGAAATAATTGGAAACAAAATGACTAAAAGCAAATAACTGAAATAAAGCTATGCATGCATCTAACTAATTAA
The DNA here is from genome assembly GCA_001517045.1 of Pseudotsuga menziesii. Taxonomy (NCBI): domain Eukaryota; kingdom Viridiplantae; phylum Streptophyta; class Pinopsida; order Pinales; family Pinaceae; genus Pseudotsuga; species Pseudotsuga menziesii. The sequence goes on from LPNX011108441.1 coordinate 541,025, forward strand.
ATTTGAAATAAATCTAAGTTAATGTATTACAAGAAACAAATAAAATAGCATTTACTATAATCTAATGGAAACAAACTAAAAATTAAACTAGACTAGCTAAAACAGAAAAGAAACTAAGCTAAACAAAGAAAATGAACCTCTATTTAATGAGGGGCCCTCTCAGCAATCATGGGTGATGCCTGGATAAATTCTACTTAAACACAATATTCAACAGCAACGCATACAACTCTTTATTCAGATGGTGGAATAGAAATACAAAGTTCAAGTGTAAATCACAACAAGAACTCTTCTCCTAACTCTGCTAACTAACTGATTTTCTAGCTAACTGAACTCTCTCACAGAGGTTTCTTTATATAATGATTTACAAGGGTGAGAAAGTCGACCCTTTAGTGGTCGTATGCTCTCTAAATTTAGTTGACTATAATGGACATTTAACTGATCACAGGCCAACGCATAAGTATTTCCCTTCTTCAGCGCGAACAGTCTTCAAGGGTGGCGCACAGGCTTCTCTTCAGCGTGAACGATCTGCAGAGGTGACGCACGAGTTCCTTTTTTAGCATAGCAGGTGACTGGTGGAGAACATAGGAGAGCGTAGTGGCGAATCTTCCCAGCGTGTGGATGGTTGATGTGCTGGTGAACAAAGGAGAACGTAGGATGGAAAGTATCTAGAACACAACTCCATTACCAGACGCGTGGATAACCAGATCATTTGCAGACTGTTCCAACATTTTAATGCCTATAGTTAATTCTCAGCAGGGCGCAGTCTAATGGGAGATCTAGATGGAGTGCTGAATGGAAGGCTGGGACGTGAGCTGGATATGCTAGGCGTTGATCTAGGGAAAACGGAGTGTCTATCTGTTGGCGTGCTTCAGGACTGGAGTCTACAGCAACACCTTTTGACATCTGGAAAACCACTAGCGAGTTTCACACAACTGGATGAATGACGAGCTGGACGCCAAGCTAGATATGTTGTGCGAAAAGCAAGCTGAATGCATTTTATGTATTAACTTGGACCAAAAATATTATAAAACCTGTAAACAATTATACGAACCAATTAATACATCAAATGAGTTTTAATAATGTTATTTTTAATTAATAAAACCATAAAAATGATAATAATAAAATAATTTCATATAAACTTTAAAAACACTCATACCTGAGGTTGAATAATGATCTGCGTGTCATAAAATATACAAAAGATAATAAAATATGTGGTTAAATGAGTAATTTATCTGCCAAAAATGATAACAAATCTAGGATCAACAAACCAGTGGAAGTCTTTGTAGTGGTCCTATAGGCCCAAAGTGCAGAAAACAATTGCAAGTGCCAATTTGATTTGGCCTTCCCTACCATTCGTTGAAGCATAGTTTTCAATACTTTATTTATTGCTTCAACTTGGCCATTGGCTTGAGGGTAGTAAGGTGTAGATTTATCGTGGCAAAACCCTAACTTTGCACTAAGTTCTACTATCATTTTATTCTGGAAGTGTGACCCATGGTCGGTCACAATATCCCTAGGAATCACAAACCTAGCGATGATATGGTTAAATAAGAACAACGCAGTTGTTTTCCCATCTTCGGAATATGTGGGCATAAACTCAACTCATTTTGTAAAGTAGTCCACAACCATAATAGTGTAGCCATGCCCCCTGGATGAGGTAGTCCTACACTGCACAAATTCTATGCCCCATTTCACAAAAGGGCCAACTGCTACGACAGGGTGGAGCGGAGCTAGATAAGTGTGCCTCTTAGTTGTGAACATTTGACAGGGAGGGAATTTCTTGACAGTTTCAATAGAGTCTTTGAAAATCAAGGGACATTGATACCCTACGTGCAAGATTTTCTGGGCAGTAGCTAACCCAGAGAGATGACCACCACAAACTCCAGAGTGGCAGTCATTTAAGACGATATCAATTTCTTCATGTGTAAGACAACGTCGTAATATAGAATCTATGCCACATCGGTATAATGTATCATTCAAAATGAGATAGTATTTATCCTGGTGGCGAATAGGATGACGTTCATCGTGGGTGGCAGCAGGTTGATATTGTAAAGTCTAGAGATAAAGAATGATATCTCCATACCATGGATCAGTCATAAAATTGAGAAACAACGATTCATCGAGTAATGAATCGATGGGATATGTATCCTCCGTAGTACAGGGAAGGCCACATATAAGCTCAGCAAAAACAAGAGACTTCTTGGAAGTAGTTTTAGCAAACTCCAACTCAAATTCTCGGAGGATAACGATTCATCATGAGTATTTTCCCCCAATTACCCGACGTGTTAAAATGTAGTACATGGGGTTAGAGTCAAAATAAACAGTAGTAGTGCGAAGAAAAATGTAGTGACGACACTTCTGGACCGTGATGACTGTGGCCAGAGCTAGTTTCTCCACATGTGAGTATCGCGTTTCGGATTCTAGAAGACTCTTACTATCATAGTATATCAGGTGGTTGCAACCACATAAAAAGAATAATCCTTAGTATAATCAGGTGGTTGCAACACAAGTGCATGGGTGAGAGCATGTTTGAGATTGCCAAATGTGTGCTACGTGAATTCATCCAAGACAAAAGGTGTATCCTTTTTAAGAAATCTCATGAAACCATGTGTCCTTTCTGTGTAGTTGCAGACAAATTGACGTAGAAAGTTTTCCTTCCCTTGCAAACTTTGGAGTTCTGTGACATTTGTGGGAGTGGGTAGAGCCAGGATAGCTTTGATATTCAAAGAATAAATACATCTGCCATTCTTAGACACGATGAAACCAAGAAATCAGCCAGTTTCGACACAGAAAAAAAAAATTCGGGGGTTCAGATGGATGTTGAAATGACGAAACCTAAGAAAAATAGCTCTTAGATGATTGACATGAAGGTCTTGCTGCTTGGAATGAGCAGGTAGGTCATCAAGATAGGGCTCCACAACATGTTTAATATCATGAAAATCATACGACATGGCGCGTTGAAACATAGTGCCAGCGTGTTTTAAGCCAAAAGGTAATTTGCGATAGGCAAAGGTCCCCCATGAGCAAATGAAGGCCATCTTATGTTGATCTAAAGGGAGGATTTTGATCTGATTATAGGTGGAAAATCCATCCATGAATGAAAAGATGACGCTTCTAGCACAGTTATCGATTATTTGATCGATATAGGGGGTGGGGAAATTGTCCTTCAGACAAGCCCGATTCAAATCCCTAAAATCGATACAAACCCTGATAGTAATCTGATTTTTATTCACAGAAACTATATTAGATACCCATTCAGTTAAAGGTACGGGGTATTTAAAGCTAGCCATTAGAAGTTTTTCAACTTCCTCCTTAATGGCTACTGCTTTTCGTGGATGTACCTGGCATAATTTTTGGCATACTAGCTTGGCACTAGGGTAAATTTTGATCTCATGAAAAACAATGGAGGGATCAATCCCTGGCATTTCTTCATATGTCCAAGCGAAGACATCTCAAAATTCTTTGAATAAGGATTTATATAATTGAACCTTGGAAGGAGAATAGTTCTGGCCTATTTGTATATTCTCTGAAACACCAGGTTTCAATGATATGTCTGCAGGCATAGTTTTGGTAATATTGCATAGATTTACCTCGAACTCGACATCACGAGTGAGGATCAGAGACTGAGGGTCCTTGACTTTATCAAATAAAATTGTTGATGCGAAGTGCTCTTCTACCACATGGCAAGGGGCAAGGAAAGAGGATCGATGATGATGATCTATCCAAGGCATCTCTTCCAAGGACATAAATTCCATAATGGATTCATCAGTAGGAAGTGTATGTGAAATATAATATAGAGATGGGGGGGGCTATCTAGCCAATATGGTAGGTGATAAAAATTTGAGGCCACCAACAAATGATCATTGATGGTAGGGTCACTGGTGGATTGTATTGCATTGTAGACTTATTCAAAAGGATTAAGTGATGCAGATTCAACAATAGATTTTCCTTTGTCTATGATAGAGCTAGAAATCATGTTTATGGATGCAGTTTGAAAAGCAGGAGGAGGGTTTGACAATGGAAAGACTCCCATGAGTGAAGAGTCTTTAAGAAGTCCTACTCTAATATTCCGGTACTGTGGAGTAGTCAAAAGTGGGACGTTGTTTGCATCATTAGAAATAGCATTAGGGATAATGAAATCTAACTGATCTATAGTAACAATCCTTCCTTGGAATGGGAACTGGACGATCCAAAAAATGGTCGATGCTACGGCTTGCATAGCATAAAACCTGTTACGACCTAGCATTAGGTTGTATTCCAAAGGAGCATCAACGACTTAAACATGGATGGAGACTCATTTTCCACCAAGCTCAATCTAGATGGAAGGAAGTAATCCATAGGGTTGAAATCCACAACCATCAAAGGCCTTGAGTATGGTAGGTAAACGATTAATCTCAGGAGAACCAATGGCTCTCCAACAAGATAGAGACATGACCGAAGTAGAGGCTCCCTCATCCAAAACAATACGATGTATATTTTTTCTGGCAATTTTGGTGGTTATTTAGAAATCCAACTGATGTGAGAGGATGGTTTTAAAGTCATCTAGTTTGAAAGCAATGATGTTACTGTTCTCAGTATCCATATCTACAAGTGCTATGATCAATTTTTTCTATTGAGTGGGACAAGTTTGGAGTACTTCTTGGGTTGACATAGTGCATGGTTCCTTGGCCAAATATTCTACAACATTATAGTATCGGGAAACACATGTGTTAGTATTAATAATGGACTTATGAAGTGTACTCTTGTGTGGGCAGAAATTTGCCTCAGGTATAGGTTTTTCAATATGAAGACCATTACTAGGAGGAGGTGTAGATGTTGAGGGTTTACCAGACGGAACTTCATCAGGTTTCTTCTTTGGAGGGAGGTCTTAACTATGTGCTCTTGTATTCAGGTTAATCGTTTCACTAGACATCATTTTAACTTTATTAATCGATGAGGAAGGCCCATGAAAAGACTGATGATCATTCAATTTCTTTTGGGTGGGGAAAGGGCCTTTGAGAACTGCTGAGGTGGGTGAAATTTTCAAAAACTTATTAACTTCCTCATGATGAGGACATTCTTTGGTGAAATGATCACCTCCACAGATTAAGCAGGGATTTGTTACCTTTCTATTACCTTTGGAATTGGCATCAGGATTTGGTGACTTATTACCTTCCTGTTAATTATTGGGTTTTTTCTCTTTCTTTTTTCCTTTCTTTTTTCCACCCGAAGATTCAACGGATTGGACCACATTTACCTTGATGGAATAAATGGGAGAAGGTGTGGTTTTGGATGGTGGTGTTGGCTGACTTATTGGTGTGACGGGTTGAGTTTTCTTTTTGATACATTTTTCCTCCTTTTGAGTTTGAACTAAACAAAGGATGCCATCAACAGGTGGATCACTTGTGGGTCTTGATGGATCAGTTGTGGAACGAGGAGCATGGGGAATTAATTCATACAGAGTACATGACTGGGAGTAAACCAAGTCTAAGTACTAAGCACAACTAATATCTTGCTCCTCCGTAACAACATCTCCCATGGAAACATCTCTAGCAATGGGTGGTAGTAAATACTTTGTGAACCAATCCGCAAGTAACTAGTCAGGAATAGGTTCCTTGATTAACCGATGTCTTCATCTCCATTCATGGATGTGATTGGAGATATGTGTTGATGTGGTTTGTCGAAGCGAGGCTAACAGGTATGTACCTGTCTCGTACTGGATTGGTAATTGAAAATGAGTTAAGAATGCCATTGATAAAACATTGAAATCCTAGAAAGAGTGTTGTGGTAGCTCTATATACCATTTTGCAACAATACCTATGAGGTTTCTCTCAAACATTCATAGACGAATTGAACCGTCCATCAAAGAATTGGATGAACACCATAGATGAAAAGTCATCACATGGTTCTTAGGATCTTCATTGGGTTTTTTCATCAAACTTTGGTATATCCGAAGGTAATTTGACCAAAATGGCTGGCCAAGAGGGATCGTGATGTATTGGATCATTTATCAATATGGACAGATATGGCAGATCTAATGTAGCCATAAATAGAAATTTTTTATTGGGTTGACGATACTAGTAGTACAAGTATGGCATTTGCGGACCAGTAGGACCATAGACAGATTGATAAATGAGAAAATATGATGCCACCAAATCTAGTTGATTAGGTTGTTGGTTACTCGAAGGTCCACCAAGTCGTGGGCCACCCGATTGAGGTGGGAATCCAAGGGGTGGTCCTCCGGGAGGTGGTGGTGTTGTTCCTCCAGGTGGGGGTCATCCAGGTGGTGGACCTCGGTAAGGTGGTCCTCTAGGTGGTTTTCCTCCAAGTGGCGGGCTTCCAGATGGTGGGCCTCTGGGTGGGGGTCCTCCAGATGGTGGCCCTCTAGGTGATGGGCCTCCAGATGGTCCACCAAATCCTCTAGATCCTCCAGGTCCTCTCAAGGGCCCTCCAAGTGGTGGGACTCCAGGTGGACCAACATACCCCTAGTAGTGTTTACGAAAGCTCCTCCATAAGACGGGACATTAGACCAATTCGGTTGTCCCTAAAGGACAAACACATTTCCAGGGTAAGGCATTTTTGGATAGACTGTCGTAAACAGTGCAGGTTGATAGGCTTGATTAATCATGGGTGGATGAGTTCTAGGATAAGTATATCCCTAATAAAGTGGATTAAGGGCAGGTTGGACCCACAAGGATCCTCCCTAACTAGTAGGAGGTACAACCATTGTAGTATTAGGAAGAGGGATCTTTGTTACCAGTGGTCCCATTTAGTAAGTTTTTTCCCATTCTAGAAATGGGTCCTTTGGTAGATAACGCAATATGTACCGGGGAATTCCCCCCAGTTATAGAAACTATCGGAGGAGTTGAGATAAATGGGGAATCTTGACTGTGAGAAGGGGTTTGGACTAGATTTTGAGTAGGAGGTGGGGTGTAAACCGTGTTCTGAGTAACCAAATTTTGGGTCAGTGATTCTGGAAGAAGAGCTACTTGAGGTGGTGACAGGGCATGATACCCATGTGGTGTTGATCTTGAAGGATTGGGAAGAGGGGAAATACTTATCCTCCTTGGTTTCTTAATTTTTTTAAATTCTTCTGCACGTTGAGGCAAATGCTCGATAGAATCTCAGAGAAATTGTTCATTTGATGGAGCATTCTCTAAGAGTTTCCTTAAAGGAGACAATATAGATGGCTCTGGTTCAGTTGTAATAGTTCCATAATAAGCATTAGATTGACCTAGGGAGGTCCTCCAAAAAGGAGCATTTAGACCGTATTATGATTCTATGGACTCATCAGGTGGGTGATTGAATGTCCAATTAGATGAGTCAAGTTGACCTTCCATTGAAAAATGGAAGGGGGGGTCAGCCACATGAGGCAGTTGGACCAAAGGATTATCATAAGCAGAGAAATCTTCTCTAGTTTCAGTAGTTGCAGTATTTTCTATACGAGCATCAACAAAATTTGGTCGTTCCATGGTTTCACCTTCTTGTCCTTCCATGGCAGCAAGAGAGTCAGGTGGTAAACCTTTCAATATACGACAACACCACCTTGCAAACTACTCATCCAGGGTGGTGGCTGAAGTTTTCTACCCTAGGTAAAAAAAAAGAAAGACACACACAAACAAACCTATGCAAGCTAAGGCTACAAGAAAACTTAATTGACACAATGGGATGAAGATATCTAGTCTCTCACTAGGATTGTTAAGTTGTCGCAACTCGTGATATACCGCAGGGTCCAACAGTGTAGTGTGACAAGGAGGATTGGGACTATCCCTTGCCTGAACACCCGATTACTTGTACAACATGTGCGTAGTAGCTCCTTGAGTGTTGTTCTCGATGTATTTATCCAACAAGATGGCCAAAGGGATTTTCTCAGATGGTTTAGGAATCCTAGTAGGGTCTCCTAATATACGCAAGGTACATGGGAGCTCAAATCCGTAGTAGTGTTTTCTAATGCACAAACGTTCAAAAGGGTCCCTCTGATATACAATCGAGTACGTGAAGTACCTTTCGATATACCTCAAGGGTACGTAAAAGGTCGTTCTATATACCGGTGGTACGTGGAGGAACTGCACAATCCCTAGATTGTAGTGCAGGCATGAAACAAAATATCCTACGTTTTAAGACGTCGAAACACGTCTCTATCCTATCACTCAAATTTCTATAAAATTTTATCCTAAAGTTACCATTTATTTTATCTGGATGATTAGTGAATGTTTGTGAGGTGTTGTCTCTAAAATGCAAAATTTAATCTATATGTGATGTACTTCTTTCCTTCAATGAGAACTATCTAGAGTAGGGAAGAGACTATTTCTTTTTCCTTCAACAACACACAAATTCAACGCCACTTTCAACAATTCAATTACAAGACCTAGCATGTAATTCTAAAAAGAATTCTTCAAACGAAAACTTTTCACCAATAAGAACTTCAAATCTTTGAATCAAGAAAAGAAAACTAAACCTCTAATGTTTTTATCAAAATCAACTCTACTCAATCACACCAAAAATAATTACTTTCCCAAATGATTCATGCAAACCAAAAATGAACTTTTCAAAGAAAAAACAAGACAAGATAACTAGCTTTCTTTTTGTAGTTTCAAATATAATGTTGAAACGTAAATGACACAAAGAAGTCTAAAGCAAACTAACTTAATGAGAGGCCAAGATTTCATTTTTTCCAACTAAGTATTTTAGAGATTAAACCACACCAAACAAAGAATCCAAGATTGATTTTCACACAATTCCTTTCACTATAGCTTTTCAGTAAAAAAGAAGGAAAATGTTTTGAAATTGAGCTCAACGAATGAGAATCAGATTATCAAAACCACCAGACTTAATCAATCACAAAACTAAAGCAAATCACACGGGAATTTTTCAGAGAAATACAAACATAAAAAATCAAAATGAAGGTAGTTCAAAGGACCTACCTCGTTGCACAGAGGTAATCTACACTAGAGTGCTGCAAGAGGATCGATGCTTCTCATTCACTAAAGCAGTGATGCATCGCTGCTATGTGTAAACTGTAGAAAGGCACTGTCAGCACTGAAAATCAAGAGGAAAAAGGCACCTTTGAAACAACGATGCTCTGTCAAACACAGCTGGGTGCGACGATGGATCTAAATATGCAAAAACTAAATATATTCAAAAGAAACCAAGAAACTGGGATGAGTCGGACTGACAACAGTGAAAACAACTTCTAAATTGAGGCAATTAATAGGATCAGCAATATGGATCACTCACCTTATTAGCTGAAAGAGCTAAATAAGATAATGTAAACTTCATAAGTAAGAAATTTACCAACAGTTGTATATCTAACTGGATCTGCTCCAGATCTGACTGGATCTGCCCTAGATCTGACTGAATTAAGCTATCCCCAGTGGAGTCACGAATTTTGTTTCAAGGAAATTTCCAACTGGTGCGGACACCGCTTGTTCCTCTACCATGCAAAATGCAAGTGTAGAACAAAAGAGCACAGCAGCATATCCTTCCACTAGATAATCAATTTGATCAACATGAAACTAACATCATACCTCATATCCAAGTCCTTTCGTCCTTATTCCAAAATTATTTCTTGCAAACTTCAATACCTGCAAAAGAGATTAAAAGCCAAAAGCACAAAGTGAGAGCATCATGACAAATCAATCATCTATGCTAGTGATCAAGGAGTCTAACAACATTTAACTGATATTAACACACATTAAATATGGGAAAGGGGAACACTTTTGTATTAATAATGAGAGAGTAAAGCTACAACCACAAATCCTTGTGTTTCTAGCTTTATCCCCTACAACAAATCTACAATCCTTCACACCTACAACAATCTCTTCACACATAAGCTCACTCTATCTTGCCTCTAAACCAAATCTCATTTGAACAACATAAGGGTGCTTTCTTTGGTCTATCCTCACTCACTCCATGAAGGCTTCATTTATAGGACAAGAATGATGAGATTCACTTGGAGAATGGATAGGAGGTGATCCCAATAGGTGAGGAAGGCAAATGCCACCTCTCTCTAGCTAGTAGGAACAAACTCCACATAGGATTTCACAAGGAAGCTTCTAGAATGTTCTTTTTTTCATGTTTTGGATTGACCGATGCTCTTGGCTTCAGGTGAAGAAGTGCTGACGCAGTTTTCCCCAAAAGGAGAAGTGTCGATGGAGCCTACTGCTAGAAAATGTCTAGGAGTCGACACACTTTGCTCCATTGGACATAGCACTGACGATGCTCTGTCGGAACTAGGGAAAAGTGCAGACCTTCCTAGGGATGGAAAAAAGTGACCAAGGAAATCTCAGGCTAGGATTTTCTGAAAGGAAAACACTCAACTGTGGGATTTTTAGGTGCTACGATTTTATTTGATGAAATTCTTATTTACTGAAAAACTTGGAAGGAACGGTTGGAGTTGGTGACTTTTATCGGACGACGCAAGATTTTGGAGAGAGCATGCAATGACCAGGTTTTGATTGGATCAAGATTTGGAGAGGCGCGTGAGGCTGGAAGACTGCGACCTGCACGAGCTGGTCATTCTTGGAGCGATCTGCACGAGGAAGAACGTGACCTGCATGTTGTCAGATGAAGCTGGGCTCATGCTGAGAGCATGAGATCCCGATCTGGACGGTGGTCTGCCAACGAAGGTATTGTGCTTGTTGTCTGTGGCCACTCTGGCAAAGCTGGAGGGCTAAGATGGGCTCTCCGATCCCTGAGGATCGAGATCCGTCCCAGGCTCCTCAGCTGGATGAATTCGATCGCCTAATCTCATCTTACAACAAGAGATCCGGCAAATCCGAACCCCCGAAATTTGTCAAAAGGCTTGAAGATGTGCTGGAGGTTTCCCTCCCTCCGGAGGAAACCATCCGGGTGGCTCTCTCCCTTGCAGATCGGGCCCTGATTGGCCAATTTACGGGGCTCTGGCCTTCGCCCAAAACAACTGACAGTTGGGTTCAAAGAAACTGGAGACCCCTAATCACCAGCAATGTTGCTTCCTACTCCGTCGGGCGAGGCTTCTTCCTCTTCGACTTCGAATCCAAGGATGATAAAGAGCTGATCTTCCGAAATGGGCCCTACTTCATGGGGCCGCAAGGTCTTTACCTCAACAGGTGGACGCCGGACTTCGATCCTGAGGCCGACACGCCAAGAGCTGTGCCAGTTTGGGTCAGGCTGCCCAATCTCCCAATGCATTGATGGAACCCTAAATCCCTCTAGGCCATAGGGAATGCGCTGGGGAATTACATAGATATGGCGAGCCCGAAAGACCAATACGCCTGTGCCCGAATCTGCGTTGAGGTCGACCTAGAAGCTGGTCTCCCGGAATCTATCAAGTTAACCGTGGGAAGCTGGTCCCACTTCCAAAAACTTGATTATGAACAGCTGCCCTTCAAGTGCAGAGGGTGCCATGAGTATGGGCATTTTATCCGCAACTGTCCAAAAAAACCTGAGAACCAGCAGGACAAGGCAGAGGGATGGCAAAAGGTGTCTAGATCTAAATCCAAACATCAACCCGGGAAGGGGCCTAAAAAAGGTGAAGGGACCAGTGATACAAGGGTCACTAATCTTGAAGGATCAGTGGAAGTAACCAAGACTAAAGCAATGCTGGAAATAAGGGAAGAACTAACTGAAACTGGTGAGAAATCCAGCAATGAAGAGAACAAAGAATCTGGAGCAGAAATATCAGCGCAAAATTTGAAGGATCAAGAGGAAGAAAAGGCCCCGGTTACTGCAGAAGAAACCTTGGGGAACTTAGAAGAAGACACTGGATCGGAGGAAGAGGAAGAGGAGGAGGGGGAAATCGAAATAACCACTCCGAGAATGCCTAAAACAAGGGGAAGAAAATCCAGGAAAGAAATAAGAGAGCAGGATTCTTATAAGGATAAGCTGCAAGGCTCTCAGCTAACTTTGGAAAAGCTCCTGAACTCTGCTAGGAACACCCGACAGCAAGGGCATGCCCAGAAAGGGATGCCTAAGCTCCCCAAAAGTAAGTAATGAGGGTCCTCTCCTGGAACTGTAGAGGTCTGGGAAGTAAAATCAAAGAAGAAGCAATGTTAGATCTATCTTCTTTACATAAGCCGGATATCTTCCTGATCCAGGAGACAAAGATGGAGGAAGCCGCCTTCCTTCAAGTTAGTCAAAATTTATGGAAAGGTAAAGGAAAAGATGCAATAAGTTCAAGAGGGGCTTCTGGCGGCATCGGAACCCTATGGAATGACCAAGAATATGATACTGTTGATGTCAAGAAAAGCATCCATTGGATACTTACACAGCTTAGGCAGAAAGCCTCAAACTACCTGGTAAGTATCTTCAACATCTATGCTCCCAATTCTGCTGCAGAGAAAATCTCCTGCTGGAACCTCTTGCGTGAGGAGAAGAGTAATCTGCTAGGTAACATCATTATTGCAGGTGATCTTAATGTCACCTTAAGCCATGAGGAAAAGAGAGGTGGGTCCTTGGTGAGGGACCCCATAAGGGAGACGGTAGATGAAATCATCCTAGAATGGGATCTCATGGACATTAAACCCGCTGCCGGAAAGTATACCTGGAATAATAAAAGAGCAGGGCCTGGACATATCGCCGCAAGACTTGACAGATTCCTAATCCAGGACTCCTTCCTCCTGCTGGGGATGAATATCTCTTCCAAAATTCTGTCCTTTGGAGTCTCAGATCATAGGCCCATTCTCCTTGAGATGGCTGTTATCAAGAATTGGGGACCAATCCCCTTCAAGTTTAATCCCCTATGGGAAAATCACTCTGACTTTCTCCAAATTGTAACCAACTCGTGGTCCCTACCGGTCAATGGCTCTCCCTTCTACGTTTGGGAGACAAAGTTAAAAAGATTGAAAAATTGCCTTAAGCGCTGGGCCAAAACCATCCCCTCTCCTTCAGACCAAAAAGTTCAAGCAGAAAAGGAGCTCGAGACCCACCAGGCTGCGCTGGAGGCCAAGGACGTGACTGCAGAGGATCTCCACGCTGAAGCTGTTTTACATGCTAATCTTCACCAAGCCTGCAAAATCGAGTCTAATTGGTGGAAGATAAAGGCCAGATGTGATTGGCTGGTTGATGGGGATAAAAACACTAGATATTTTCATAAGCAGGCAGCAGCCAGAGTCAATTTCAACCACGTGAAAGAGATCCATATCCAGGAATGCGTTATAACCAGCCACGATGAAATTAAAATTGAAGCTGCCAGATACTTCAGTGAACTCTACACGGCCCAGCCAGTTGAGGAGGACGCTGAAATTTTGAACTTGATACCCAGCTCCATCAAAGCCAGCGATAACGACTCTCTTACCCAGGCTATTTCGATGGAGGAGATTAAGAGAGCTGTTGACGGAATGAAGGAAGACAAAGCTCCGGTACCGGATGGTTTTAATGCCACGTTTGTAAAACTGTGCTGGAACATCATCAAGAAAGACTTAATTAAAATGGTCCGGAAGTCCCAGAGATGCAGTAAAATTGGCGGAAGCACCAATTCTGCATTCCTAGCCTTAATCCCCAAAGAAAAGGAAGCCAAACACTTTGACAGGTTTAGGCCTATATCTTTGTGCAATATAGGCTATAAAATCATCACCAAGATCATGGCAAGTAGACTCAAGCATATACTTCCGAGACTGATCCCGGAGAACCAAGGAGGATTTGTAAAAGGCAGGAAGATTTGGGAAAACATCATATTAGTTCAGGAAGCTATACACTCCAGCCTGAAGAACGGTGACAAGGGAATGGTGGTCAAAATCGATCTGGACAATGCCTTTGACAGGGTCAGCCATCTCTTTCTTTTCCAGGTAATGCAGAAATATGGTTTCACTTCTGATTTTATTTCTTGGGTCCGGGCTTGTATTAGCACTCCGTGGATTGCCCCACTTGTCAACGGTAGAGCTGGGCCCTTCTTCCAAGCCTCGAGAGGCCTGAGGCAAGGATACCCGCTCTCCCCTCTCCTTTATGCCATCCAAGCCTCTGTTCTTAGCTTTCAGCTAGAGACTGCCAGGCTTGACCAGGATCTCCCCGGAATCCAAATGGCTAGAGGCATCAAAGAAATTAACCACGCGCAAGTTGCGGATGACACTATTTTACTAGGTGGTGCTAGTAACATTATTGGCAGACGATTCAAGACTGAGCTGAGCCGTTACTGCCTTGCCTCTGGAGGCCAAGTTAACGTAAGGAAAAGCCAGATCTATGGCTGGAACATCAATCCGAGAGAAATGTCAGGAATCTCCCGGAGCCTCAACATTGGAGGAGTCACTGACTGGGAGTCCTTCAACTATCTGGGGGTTCCTATATTCAAAACCAAGGCCAAGAGCTCGGCCTGGGACCCTGTTGTGGAGAAAATCAAAAGCAAAATCCAAGGTTGGGGATCAACCTGGCTAAACCTGGCTGGGAAGGTAGTCTTAATCAAGGCTGTCTTGAACAGTTACTTGATTTATCAAAGCTCTCTCCTTCTAGCCCCGGCCAAAACCATCAATCAAATTGAAGGACTGTTAAGGTCCTTTCTCTGGCAGGGGGGCAGCGCTGGTAGAAGCAAGAAGTTTGCGTTGGTAAGCTGGAGAACTATTAAACGACCTAAGTCTGAGGGAGGCCTCCATATAAGAGATCTCAGGATCCAAAATTTGGCTATGGGAGCCAAGCTGATCTGGTCTCTACTTGTCCCCAAGCCCTCTTGGTCCAGCCAAGTTCTGAAAGCCAAATATTTTAGGGGCAACCGGCTCAGATGCCTGGAAGGTGCCCATATGAACCAGCATGGCTCGACAATACACAAAATTTGTCTCAAGGCGCTGCCCCAGTTCATTGATGGCCTGCATTGGGTCCCAGGCAACGGGAAACTCATTAAAATCTGGAAGGACTCGGTTCTGGGTAAAATTCCTCCACAACTACCTCTCCTGCAGCAAAGATTGGACGCGCTGGGGCTGACTACGATCTGGGACATCTCCAATTGGGAAAACACTGAGAGCAAGCGCTGGATTGGCTGGAAATTGACGGACCTTCCTGATGAATTTGAAGCAGAGAAATCACATCTCCTTGCCCATCTGGCTGGAATCGCCCCACTGTGCCAAAACAAAAGGGACAAACAAGGATGGGGAGAACGCTCAGGCAATTACACTGCCTCTGAAGGATATCAGCGATTCTCAGCTAACTTCAACGTTCCTGGCAATCCCACAGTCTGGAAATATAATTGGTCCAACCCCACGCTGCCCAAGATCGACCACTTCACATGGACGCTGCTGCATGGAAAAATTTTGACGGGCAAGAACTTGGAAAGAAAAGGGATCGCTGGACCATTCAGATGCCCCCTGTGTGCTAATGCTGAAGAAACCATAACGCACCTATTTTTCCAGTGCTCCTTTGCTAATTCAATCTGGAGGGGCGTGCTTGACAGCTGGGGAGGACTAAGGAAGATTCCAGAGAATATTCATGACTGCATCAACAATTGGGATAATTTGTATCAAGGAGAGCTGAATGAGAAGAGGGGTGTAAGAAGTTGCTGGCTTAAAATTCCAAAACTGATTTGTTGGTGTCTATGGAACGAAAGGAATTATAGGATTTTTCAGGATAAATTGCAAACCACGGGTAAGATAGTAGTCAAAATTCAGGCATTGGTTATGGAGGTTATTAGTATCTCAAAGCTTCCGAGTAACAAAGGGACACTAACCGAAAAAGGAAAAGAGAGCATGAGGAAGTTCATTCCCCCAGCTGATAAATCTGTTGCTGATAAGAAACTAGAGGCGTGGGAGATCAGGATGGATAACTCTCAGTTCAGCAATTGGCTGAAAGAGAGGAAAATTTTTAAGCTCTTCTTTGACGGGGCCTCCAAAGGGAACCCTGGGAAGGTCGGAGGTGGTGGAGTCATCATCAATCCGAACGGGGAAGTCGAGGTGGAGTATAGCTGGAATATTGGTTATGAAACTAATAATATCGCAGAGGACTACGGGCTATGGCAAGGTCTAAAACAATTGCTGGTTAAAAAGGTTGAAGAAGTCCTGGTTTTTGGAGACTCCAGGATTATCATCCAGGCAATGAATGGAGGAAGGACAAGTGACAAAAATAGGACAGCTAGACTGACTAGAAGAACTAGGTCCCTCTCCAAGCTGTTTCGAAAGATTAGATACTATCATATTCTCAGAGAACTCAACGTCTTGGCGGACATGGCTGCCAATAAAGCCATAGATGCGGAGCTTAATGGATTATTAGTTAATTCGGCTGTCCACAGTGATATTCCTCCTTAGATCCTTGGCTGGTCATTGACTGTATGAAGGGGTAGTGAGGTGAATTCTGTCATGTATCTCTCTACAGCAATTTATTGCTGATTTTTAATAAAAAATTCCATAACCGTTATTGTTAAAAAAAAAAAAAAACTTGGAAGGAACATTTACATCATCTAGAAGAGGTATTAAAAATTATGCATGATCAACCTTTGTTTGTTACGGTGTCAAAATGTGATCTTGATTTGACAGAGCTCTTGTATCTTGGACACATCATTGTTCAAGATGGTGTGAAGGTGGATATGGAGAAAATAAGATCCATTTTTGAGTGACCTCATCCCAAAAGTATCACTAAATTAATAGGATTCATTGGAATTTGCACCTACTATAGAAAGTTTGTGAAGGGGTTATCCCAACTAACTTCACCTCTCACTGATTTGACAAATAAATATGCTTTCCAATGGAATGAAGGGGCTGAAAAATATTTCCAAAGAATGAAGGAGGTAATAAGAAATGGTCCTATTCTAGCCTTTCCTGATTTTTCTAAACCATTTGTCTTGGAATGTGATGCATCAGGAGAAGGCATTAGAGCAGTCCTAAAACAAGGACAACACCCCATAGATTTTGAGAGTAGGAAGCTACAGGCACATGGGAAATTTTACTGCATTTATGAAAAAATAAATGCTATCCATCATGCATTCTTTGATCAAGTTTAGACAATACTTGGTGGGAATCAAATTTGTGGTCAAAACTTGCCATAACAGCTTAAGGTACTTCCTCACTCAAAATGATCTAAATGAAAGGCAACAAAAGTGGGTGAGTAAGATTCAAGAATTTGAATTTGATATTGAATATGTGAGGGGAAAAAATAATGTGCTAGCTGATTTCTTATCTATAAGACCTTCTATTTCTCTAATGAATGTAGCAAAAAATTGGAAAGCCACATTAGAAGTAGAGTATGCAAAGGATGTTTTTTCTTGTGAACTTTTTCATGGGACTAACAATGATGATAGGTATAAGGTGTTGGAAGGAATCATATAATACAAATATATAATATATTTTGTCCCTAATTCGAGATTGAAGGAGGAAATTTTAAAGAAATATCATGATTCTCATCTAGCAGGTCACCCTGGTTTCTTCAAAACATACTGAATGTGAGGGAAAGATTCTCATGGAAAGGGTTGAATTCCGATGTTCTGAAGTATGTTAATGAATTCCATACATGCAATCAAAATAAAGTGGAGCACACTCATCCATATGGTCTCTTACATCCCTTACTTATCATAGTACAACAATGGGAGAGCATTTCCATGGACTTCATCACTGGTTTGCCCAAAGTATTTGGTAAGGATTGCATATTTGTGGTGATGGATAGACTCACTAAATTTGCTCATTTATTTGTTGTTACTACCAATTTCACTGCTGCACAAGTGGATGAACATATTTTTTAGTGCATTTTGGCAAGAACTCTTCAAAAAGGTGGGGACAAATTTGACACATAGCACAAGATACAATCCCCAAATTGATGTCCAAACAAAAAGGGTGAATCAATGGTTGGAAGGCTACTTGAGGAACTATGTTAGTGGGCAACAAAAATCATTGATAAAATGATTGCATTTGGGTGAGTTTTGTTACAATACTACTTTCCATATCTCCATTGGAATGTCTCCTTTTAAAGAAATTTATGGTTATGATGCATCCACTTTTATTGACCACATTTTTGGTGATAGTAGAGATCCAAAGGCTAAGGATTGGATTGAAGAAAGTCAAGAAATTTTGAAGGTTTTGAGAGACAACTTGCAGGTTCCTCAAAATTAGCAGAAGCAATATGCGGATCAACATGGAATGGAGAGACAATTACAAGTGGATGATTTGGTGTATTTGAGGTTGCAGCCATACAAATAAACCATTATTAAGGGTAAAGGTTCAAAAAATCTCAAACCAAGGTTTTATGGTCCCTACAAAGTGATTCGAAAAGTTGGAGAAGTGGCCTATCAATTGGAGCTTCCCATGGGAAGCAAAATTCATAATGTATTTCATGTTTCTTGTCTAAATAAGGTTATAGGGAAGCATATTTCAGTTTCAGATACTTTACCACCTTTGGATGATGAAGGACAACTTGTTCTCATTTCATACAAAATCTTGAGAACAAGGGAGAGAAGACTACGAAGTAGAACAATAAAAGAATAATTGGTACAATGGAAATATTTTCCTAGTGAAGAATCCACTTGGGAGGATGAAAACAAATTGCAGCATCCAAACTTGGAATTGATTGAGGACAAACAATATTTGGTGGGGAGATCTGCCATGTGCCCTTCCCAATAAGTCTACTAGTTGGCAATGTTTCACCCACCTACTAGTTCCCTAGGTTGGGGGAGGAGGCATTAAATATTGCAATAAGGGAGCTATGGGACCCAAGAGAACTTTAGTTTATAATTTAAACATTAATTTGGGTCATACAAATAATAAATATGGATAAAATAAAGCGGCACTGCTTCATAAGGACATTTGGAGGTCCATGGAGACCTTGGGTGGCTAGATTCTTCCTTACACATGTCATGACTTAACCCCAAATTCGAAATTATGAGTGATGGAATGTTATTAGAAGGTGAAGAATTGTCAAATGACATAGAATGAGCCCAAAGATTTGAATGGGTGAGTAGAAGTAACTCCCCATAGAAGAGGAAGAGTCTAGGAAGAAACTAGGTGCCATGTGGAGTTAGATTCCCTAGTTTTATGACAACAATGATGGAAGATTCTATGACAAGTCAGATTTGATTGCAGACTTAATTGAAAACCTATGAAAATATGACATGTTAGGGATAAAAATAGCCTCAAAGAGGGAGCACTTGGGACTAGGTGGCATCCATTCGAATTTGGAGGAAGATGAAGGGTTGAGGAGAAGGCCAAGTGGCATGGAGGTCACTAAATATCAAGGATGAGTTGGAGGAATCCTATGGGAGTGAATTCGACCTTGGAGGAAATTAGGAGGGTTATCAAAATATGTCATGAGGAATCGAAATGGATTTTGATCATTTGTGAATTTTCCTTTGGCATTTTGGAGAGCATTAGCTTGTCCGTTGCACGGTGAGTGCTCACTTACCCTGCCAGTGAGCCAATTTCGAGAGAGTGAGATTATCATCCAAGTTGTCTATGGGAGAGGCCATCCTGAACTCTCATTTGGAGCTTCATGGAGTTTTTTGTTGTGGATAGGAGGCTTCTACTGTTCGTGATCCATCTCTCTTCCCATTCTCTCAATTTCCACTTCCATATTTCCATGTTTTTCTATGAAGGCACACTTGTGTGAATGGTGGTTGCGCCTCAATGAGTTCATTTGATTCTTAAGAATGAGTGAATGGTTCATGGATCTGTAATGTGTCTCCTATATTCTCTGTAAATCTAAATCAAAATAAATACATATGCAAATGTCCACATTTGTAATCTTTGTTGTGACTAGTTTCCATGTGACGATTTCCCATTTCAATGGAGTTATCTATCTGATGTATATTGTGACTTGGATCAATTTTATATGCTTTTAGTGATATGTTGTAATGATGTTATTCATCTTGATATGTTATGAACCATTATATGCACCATTTATGAGTCGAAGTTGAGCTTTTATATGTCATTTCCCTTAAGAAAATATCACCGAAATTATGCATTTGAATATGAAGCTTTAATCGTATGTTTCGGAAATATTAACGATACCAAATGATAGTAAATGAAGTTTAATTATAGTCCCTATACTCTGTTTGAGATGTTGGGAGGGTTGCATAGGATTTGGAGAGCCATTTATGCCCACACCCTGGGGGGAATTGCATCATAAATTGCTAGTAATTATACCCTTTTCGCCATCATGCCCAAATCGAGTTGCAGATGTCTATGAAATGTCATCAAACTATCAAAGAGTCCACTGAAGAGTCCTAAGACTCCCCACATCAATCCCTACCAAATTCGAGACCCTTTTGTTCCATTCGAATCCCCCAAAGTCAAGACTACGTAAGACAATTTTTCCAAAATTCTGCCTTTGTTGGGAATTTTCAAATTGGGACATTACGTACAATTTCTTTCTTCCGCCATTGCTTCGACTCGAACCAGGAACCCTTCTTTCCTCCGAGTTTACCAGCTAACTAGACATTTTGGCTCTGATACCAATTGTTAGAAAAACAGGATTGCAGAGAAATAATAATAAACAAGATGCAAATATTAAAATACATAAGCACAATACAAGAGAGACACCACTATAACGTGGTTCACCCAATATGGGCTACGTCCACACAGAAATTGTCAGTCATTTTATTATTATATTGTCCAACAAAAATGAAGGGATACAACCTATAGCACACCCATTGCACTTCCTCTTCACTCTCTCACACTTTCTCTCCCACAATCACAAAGATCATTTTACAATGCTACAATACAATACATAGTTGTATTACAATGCTTTCCTTTTACATGGGAATCACCATGGGTCACCCAATACCATGGGCTTGTAAACTATTGCCCAACAAATATCCCAAAAATTTCTTTCGAGAGCTTCACCTCCAAACCCCTGTTGAGGGCTCGCTGGCTCTCGAACTCCACAATCGAGGGCAATGGTCCCCTAGGACCACCGTGAGGAGACGATGTCCTCCTTCACCCCCTTGTTAGGATGAGTGTACAGTAAAATTGTGGTACAAACACGACTGAACAATAACATCTTTAAATAAAAAATCAAGCTCTACAACCAACAATAACTCTACTAGTAAATCTTTATAATAATAATAAAAACATACAACTTACATTACCCTTTTATAATAATAAAAGCATACTACTTACATTAATTTTTATTTATTTATATATATACACAAAATAATATTCATAGCTATAATAATAACTCGTTTATAAGTACTAATGAAAGCATACATCTTACATGTGAGTAAGAAGATTGTTATAAACCTATTCTTACCAAAGAAAATGGAGCCAAACATGAATATCAAAGACTTAAAATATTTTAGTTTAAACATAATAGGAAAATTATTAGGAGAGTGTTTAAACATTTATTAAAAGTCGCAATGAATGATTAATTACTTTATGGATACATTTCACGTGGATGAAATTGGGTTTTGGATTTGCTCCAAGTTCATTGACGACATTTATGATTTAATAAATATGAAAGTGTATTTCAATGCTTTCTCATCATCAATTTATGTTTATGTGAAATAATATTTTACCAACTTAATTTTTTTAGTAAAGGAAAAAGTTACATAAGGAAAATAAGTCAAATGAGGTTTAACCACCATTTAAAAGTTTTTTAAAAAATGACCATTTTAGAAAACTTGTAGATATACAAAGATCTAATGGAAATGTGGAATTAAGTCTAAGAACAAAATACTTTTGTATAAAAATGTCAATAAAAAAATGCCTAAATTTACGTGAATATTATTGATGAGTTATATTTCCAATGAGGATTTTATATTAATTATAAAAATCTATATAGTATATTATGTGTTTAAATATATTTTTTAAAATATTTAAATTCAGTGTTATTGAGTTATATTTATCACACATAAATGGGTAAAAGTAATAATTTCAATTTTAAATATATGCAATTGATTAAAAATACTAATTTTTGAAAAATAAATGATATATTAAATGGTTAATAGTATGAAAAAAATGTAGTCTAAAAATTCTAGGATTTGGGTTGGAATAGGCTGATTTTTTGGAGACTTTTTAACAATCCATTTTATAATTGTCAAATATTGGAATTTTGAGTACCCAAGGGTTTTTAAGGGTGTTGAATCCATTTCATCATCAAAATTGGGATTAAAACATAGTTATATTCAGATTTTGCAAAATAAAAAACATCATAAAAATATTGGTCATCTTATCTAAAAGTTGAATTTTTAGACATAGTCTTAAAAAAAATGAAAAAAGTCAAAATTTATATTAAAAAAAAAATTCAAAAAATTGATACGTAAAGATTGAAAAAGTCCAACAACTCCCATAAAGAAAATGGGGTGCTACTAATAATTAGTTTTTGAAACAAGGGTACATACAATCCCCCTATTTCTTTGACCATAGTGTTGTAGACATAAAAGAGATTACACCATAACTCAACAATGAATATTAGAGAATGTAATGAATATTAGATAATGATCGTGTAGTAGTTATGTGTATGCTAGTCTAAGATAAGTAGATGGGTAAATGGAAAATATTGGGCATAAATTTGTATAAAATATTACATATTTACAAAACATAGTGTTCATTGTGATGACGGTGAATTTTTTTTAAAAGAAGTTGGAGTAGAGTAAAGACAAATCTTAAATACTTAATAGTGTTTAAGTATGTTGTAAATGTGCACATACTAAATGGAATAAGAAAGAAGTTGGACCTAGAAGGATTGGAGGCCATTTTGGTTGGGTACACTCAAAAGTCACATGTTTAATGAGAGTAAGCTATCTAAAATGAATGGTAACTTTGATTGCAAATTTGTTGAAGTGAATAGGTTTTGATTGTTTGAATAATCAAGTGACAATAAACAAATGGAACCTACAAATAGTTCACAAGATGAATTTGAATATGAAGGTGAAGATGTTGAAGGGTTTATTGCAAGGGGAGTGCCCTTTCATTGAAACATTAAAAAATGAGGCACAAAAACATCCCAAAATAGTTCATGAACATCCTAGTACCTCAACATTGAGAATTCTTCCCAAATAAAATAGAAAGAAAGTTCACTGGGAAGGTTACAGTAAATTCCGTTGAAATGATAAAGATGAAAAAAATAATCAAGAAGGTGAGAAAGCCTCGTTTCTTTTTTTATCATATTCAATGTGTTTGTTCTTGATCAACTATTGTAAAGTCTACAAATTCAAGAGTGCATCTGTGATGATGACAATTGCAAGGAAAAAAAATACACCAAAAAAGGAATATGCTTCTATCTTGAAAAATAAGACATAAGACTTGGCTTCACATTTGGAAGGGAGAAGAAAATTACTTGGTTACAAGTGGGTTTATAAAATAAATTCAAAGGAAAATGGTACTAGTGCATTAAGGCTAGAATTGTAGAAAAAGTTAAATTTTCAGCGCATGTTTAATAATGTGGCCCATTGCCTACTTTTGGCTCCGCGAAAGACGGGAATTGAATTCCTTTGAAAGGTATATTCCATGTCATTAAGAGATATCAACCTGAAATTTGAAAATATTTTTATTTTTTCCTATATTACAGGATAGCAAATCAAACCGAATCTTCTAAAACTTCATAAATATTTTCTCATATTACAGGATAGCAAATGAAATGGAAACTTCTAAATTTTTAATTTTTTCCCATAGTACAGGATAGCTAATCAAACTGAAACTTCTAAAACATTTTTCATTTTTCCAATATTTGAGGATAGCAAATCAAACCGAAACTTCTAAGAACTTTTAATGAGGATCTGTAAAGAAAAAAAAGGATAGCTTTGCATCTCCCCGACGTGGGCTGTCCGCTTCTACATAGTTATATTTTAATTAAAGTTGAATGACGGATTTCTTTTTTTCATACCTTTACTTTTACACACTCCATAACATTTTGAAAATCAAATGGCATTATCTTTTTCTGAAACCTTTATTTACTATTCTATCCACTTCAGAACGTTGACGGGTATTCTATTTGCGACCAAGTGGATAATTGTGGGCTGGTTGAAAATAATGTGAATGTTCAATGAAATTTTTAAATTTAATTAAAAATTCTAATCGCACTAAGTAATATTTATGATGCTAGTTGTTTTTTTGGTAACATGAAATCTGTTATCATAATGTTTTTTTTTGTTAATTGTAATTTTGAATTATAAATAAATTTAAATTTTTTAAATAATTTTTTTTACTTGAATTATACAATCTTAATAAATAATATTTACAATTTAAATAAAATATTTGAATGTATTAAATTTAAAAAAAATTAGAAAATAAAAATTAATAATAAATTATATTTTATTAAAATTAATCTTGATTTATTTGATTTGAAAAAAAATATTAGCTAATTTGCTTTGGATATAATTTTGTATATTTTAAAAGATTAAAAAAAAACTTTATTATTATGATGATGATGATGATGATTAACGTCTATTGAGACCAACTTTGGTCTATCAGATTTTAAGAAGGATAATACTCGGTTTACTTTAAAATCGTGTTTATGTGCTCAAAAATCTTGCCAAGAAGCTTTCCAAGCTCACTATACTTTTGACAAGTTAGGAGGTTATAAAGGTTTGTATCGTAACAATTACTATGACACTCAGATCTAATGTGGGTGTAAGAAGGGCACTCTAAAAGAAAGTGATTTTCATCCTCAACACTTATAGACTCACACAGATGGGAAACCCTTTCCACCCATGGAGTTTTAAGAATATACCAATGCCCTGTTTCGCTATGGAGTTCATGAGAGTTTGTTCTAGTCTTGGCTATATTAATTTTCTTTCGTGACCTAGTTAATACCGAGAGATGCTTCTGATTTTCAATGTTATGATTAATGACCTCCTTATAGTATCTTAATTTTCTCTTAACGACTAAATTTTCCTCAAACCACAATTTCTCTTTAAACATAGAAGCAATAATATTTTTGACATTATCAATGTTCTGCAAAATGTCGTTTTCATCAGTACCCCAATGGTTTAACCAAGCCATGGTATCTTTACGCCAACACCGGTTGAGGTGTGTTGGTTTTGACTTGATTTTAAAGCAATTTTAGGAAGTATCTTGTTTCCCATGTTATTTATCTTATGCTTGCACATAAGGTACCTAGTCATAGCCATGCTCTCGATGGGGGAAACACCCACTTCTATGAGAAGAATAGGATAAGGCGTATTGCTTTTAATTTTGAGGTTATAAGTTATAAATTGCTTTTGGATTTGCTCAATCTTCATCCAAGATTCTCTAGAAGCGTTGCACCCCCATACTTCACAACCATACAAGAGAAGGGATGACATGAGTTTCAAAGAGAAACTAAACTTTATATCCCACGTGACCAGATTGGTTGATTTACAATTATTTTCAATACCAAAATAGGCTTTCCACTCTCCATGAATCATTCTCTCAATGCTATAGTTCCAATTGAGCTTGCGGTGACTATCAAGTCTGAGATACTTGTAAGAAGTCACTTCCTCTAGATTTCTATTATCATAAATAAAATTTGCATAGGTGCCTTTCTTAGATTTTATAATCATGATTTTTGTCTTGTCGTTGGTAACAATCATACCCATGTTAGAGCAAAAATATTTAAGAATTCTTAATTGCTTACCGAGATCAAAAGGAAACCTTACCATAAGAGCAATATCATCAGCATAAAGTAGGGGGATTATAACTATCCCAGCTAAGATTGTACTGGTGCAACCTGCTTCTTCTAAAACTCTAATATATCTCTATAATATTTATGAGTTAACATGTTAAGAACTGCTACAAATATTTTAAAATTGAACATTTAAATTACAATCTAAAAACTTTCAATATGTTCTCCACATTGGTAATGTTCTCATGCTCATCACTATAATTTTATTGTGCCCCACACACATATATCAAATTGTAAAGTTCAATTATATANGCTTCAATATAATATTTTAAACAAAAAAATTTAATAGTAATAATAGTGATGTTTGGATCTTATTGGTATTTTTTATTTTTTTATAAGCTTGTTGTTTTTATTGAAAAGTCAACATCATTTCACAAGTATTGCATAAAATAATTAGGTGTATGTACAACCATCTATATCAAAGAATAATTATAGCATTAAACCTAACATATTTGCATCTATTGCAGAAAATAATTAGGTGTATGTACAACCATCTATATCAAAGAATAATTATAGCATTAAACCTAACATATTTGCATCTATAGCAAATATGTTAGGGTTACATTTTTTAAATAGAAACTAAAGGAAGTTTGTATTAAAAAGATGAGAATAACAAGCATTTATAAAGGTTCATATAAAAGCCAAAAATTCAGACTAAAACTAGCATAGTCCATACCACATACTTCGCAGCTACATACATAATTTTTTCAACTGTTTTTTCATCTACCTCTATTGCATGAGTGATGTAAAACCTTACAAACTATCTATATTATAGAAATAAAAAATACATGCCTATAAGTAGTGGACAAGAATGTTGTCTAAAATCCTATCCTTGCATATCAATTCTTCCATAAAATGGTTGGATCACTAAAATCTCATCCATTGGCTTGGATTCATCCAAGGAAGACGTTTCATCCAATTTGTCTATATCTTTCCTAACTTCGTCCATTAGGGTTATCTGCACATGCATATTATTGTCCAAATCATCGATTTTGAATTCCAGACATTCAATGTTGTTCCCATTGAGCCTTGATTCTTCTATTAGGCATGTTATCCTCTCATTCATTGCCCTAATCCCTTCATACACCACCCTCAACATTCTCTTGAAGTCTTCCTGATTATTCCTGAAAGTATTGAAAATGTCTCACTAGGATGGCATGTTATCACTTCTTACTAAAAGGGGCCCTCCTCCTTCCTAAAAGGTGTAAACTCTCCCAAAAAACAAGAGCTAAATCTTCTTGTCTGTGTAATTTCAATGGAGGCCAAATTAATACACAATTTTTCCTCTTCAAACTAATTCTCATGTTGAGACTTTCCCCATTCCTCTACCATAATCTATTTTTCATGAAGGGGTTTCCTCTAGTAATCGCCCATAGCAATTTCTACCACCTTCGTGCTTTTGTGGAACTGAATGGGTCAAGTTATGGAGAAGACCTCCCATGCGATCGCCTTAACTCTTCTGCCATTGCATAAACTCTTTCATTAATTATTGAATGTACTTGTCTTAGTTTAAAACTACCACCTAATTCCTGGCATGAGATTGAATAATCATTCCTTTTGCTTAGAGAGGAGTGCTGAGGTACACCCCTCATCTCCCTTGTTTTCAATTTTTTGGAGTTGTGCCTACCTTTAGTATTTCCTAGAACATTGATCACTTTCCCTATTGTTATTAATATGGAACCCTTTTTCTAGACGGGAGATGAGAATCAAAGGCAATCATGCCTTAACCTGGCTCTATGATTTTCCAGGTCGTGTCAACAAACCTATTGATTTATCTCTTAATATGGAAAAAAGGACTAAGATTAGATTAGATAGAAGATTATGAATCCTTTGTTGCGTTCCTCCACAATTTGGAGAGTTTCCTTTGAAGTAGTTGTGCATTTTTTGAATCACGATTTTGGAGTCACCAAAGATGAGGACTTTCGATATCCTTAAGGGGGTAAGTATTTCAATTCCTTACATTAAGGATAACCATTTTTCCTGGGTTTTTTTTTTGGCTAATCCTCAAACAAATGATGTCACTTTGTTTCCTTCAAGGTTCATTAGTACCCCTCTCGCTCTTGTTTCCCAAATGTTACGACTACATTTACATCCTTATAACATCAATAAAAAAAGTGACCTCAAAAAAATGAAAACATCATAATAAAATAAATTAGCATAGATTCATCTTAACTTTGGATCAATAAGTGCCTAGAGGGGTCAAATCCCTTGAGATGCAAACCTTTTTTAGTGTGTAAAAAGTGAAGAAAGATATATACCTCAAGGGATTTGATCGATTTGGACACTTGGTAGATCTGGAGTTAAGATGGATCTATGCTAGTGTATGCCCTATGTTAGTGTAGCTAATTTTGAAAACCTTGCTAGTGAGATGTAGTACAGCTAATTCTAAGATCGACATCCGTGAGTACAAACTTGAAGCAATTGTTCAACGTTTACTATATGGTTCATATATATATGGATTAGCCATGTTGATAGCAAACATTATGAGCTTCTCAAATATATGGTGATCATGGAGTACCTATCTGGCTACCTTCTCTCACTCTTCTATTCTTATGGATTTTTATTAAAACTTTTCTTAAGTTATAATAATTGAGTAATAATCATGGAGTAAAGGTTTATCCTTGTATCGACAGTAGGATTGCAAGAATTTTTCATGTTAATCCTAAAATTTTATGCAACATATTTCACATTTAAGTTTCAGGTAGCCATTATGTTCAAGGTTTGTCACCTATTAGTGTAAAGTAGCTCTATTTAATATATTTTAAGATTAATATATTAAAGATTGAGTTTGCTAGTTTGAAATAAAATAACAGATATTATGTTGGAATTGTTTTCAGGTTTATATACAATTGTGTAAATTTGCTAGAAATTGTCAGAATATAAATGTAGTAATATCTATTTTTTTGTAAGTAAGAATGGGATCCTTCTATTAAACAAAAAAGGTCAAAATTCACAAATGTTGGAAAAAAAAGTATGCAACTTGCCTCTAAGAGAGATCATGATGTAGATCAGAGTTTGATACATATTGATGTCTGTTGTAGTCTTGAAGCTATTGATAAGGAAAGGTTTTGATTGGAATCATATTATAGCTAACTTGCCTAAGACCAAATAGAGTATCGAAATCTAGAGTATGGACATTATACTTTACAAAATGGTCACAAATGGAAATATAACAAAAAAACCTGGAAAGCATGTTGAAGGAAACCCTATTACATGGCAGGTTGATATGTATCATCGTCAATGAAGAGTTGAGTTTTTTGAGAGATCCTAACTAGAGTAGAGTTTTAATCCAACTTTAGGTCCATTCGCTTCCCAATAATGTACATTTTTCTGGCCATGATCTTGTCCATGCTCCTCTGGTCTCACAAAGAAACAATATTTTTCTTAGGGTTGATAATTTCCATGTTGTACTCCATGAGGACCTGAATCATAAGAGTTTTACTCACCCAGTGTAATACCAATGAGTATTACTATAGAATAACCATGCTCTTGGTATATCCTGGATTTGTATCCAATATTTTATCAAATTGAATCCTGTGTTTACTTAGAAGACATACATATTCTACTCCAGGTCCTACACATCCTTGTTCCCATATCCATCTTCCTACTCGGCATCATTAAGTTTTATGGGAGGAATAGAATTCTAGGGGATGAATTTGACTCCCAATAAGTGGCCAAGGAGATTTAGGCTGGAGTTTAGAATGCTGGTGTCTATGGTCAGCTCCAAATGAAGCTTAATTCCTCCTCCATACTAACAATTTCCTTCCTCTATTTAGCCGGGATACAATCAAGCAACACTTTTTTCATCTATAAGTTTATGATAAATCATTTGTAGAGATATTTTCTAGAGTTTGAGTCCCCTATATTAGTAATCCAATTAACCAAATCTTTAAATTCATCCACCTCCTGGAAGACAATAGTATCCTTCCAATTTCCCTCTCCATTCTTTCAATTTTGATTTTTTAATACGTAGGGATGGAATCCTTGTAGTGGCTCGTATATTCAATCACCCGTGTCATGTCCCCATCCAAATAAATACTTGGAAACAATGTTTCACCAACCTACCAGTTCCCTAGGTTGAGGTGGAGGCATAAATTTTGTAATAAGGGAGCTATGGGACCCAAAAGGACCTTAGTTATCATATTCACATTAAATTGGGTCACATAAATAATAATTGTTAAGAAAATAAGGTGGCATTGGTTCATGGAGACAATTGGAGGATTATGGGGTCCTTGGATGGCTAGATTCCCCCACACACTTGGCATGGCCTTCATCCAAATTCAAATTCTTGGGGAATGTAACATTTTTTGAGGGTGAGGTGGTGCCACATAGAATATCATGAGCCAAGGAATTCGAATTAGTAGGTGATAGTAACTCCCATGGAATAGGAAGAAACTAACAAGACAATGTGTGTCACTTGGAAGGAGATTCTATGCTCTATATGACAACAAATGATGGAATATTTTATGACAAATATGACAAATTCAGACCTGAATATTGCATACCTATGACAAATATGACATGACAGGGCTAAAAATAGCCACAAAGAGGGTGCATTTGAGAGTTATAGGAAACCATTCGAATTGAGGAAAGAATTGGAGCATGAAGAAGAAGGAAATTGGCAATGGAGTTACTAAACCACTAAGATGAGTTGGAGGAATTCCATGGAGGGAAATTCGACCTTCGAAGGCCTCATGAAGTTAATAAAAGGATTTCATGAGGAAGTAGAATATATTTTTACTTTTTTTTAATTGGCCTTTAGCATTTTGGAGAGATTTTCCTTGTCCATTGCACAGTGATTGTTCACTCTCCCTTCTTGTGAACCAATTTCGAGGGAGTTGGATTCCTTTGCAAGTTGTTTCATAGAGAGGATATTCAAATCTCTCATTTGGGATTAATGAAGGTGTTTTATTTGGAGGTTGAAGTTCCATACATTTCAATATTCCATCTATCTCCCCCTTCTCTGATTCCTACTTCACCATTCCCCATACTTTCATGTAATGACGCACTTGTTGGAGTGGTGCTTGCACTTGGATGAGTATATTTTATACCCAAGATTGGGTATGTGATAAATGGATCTATAATATCATTTCCATGTACTCTGTAACTTGAAATATCAGTAATACACATGTGAAAAGCTTGCATTTACATGCTATTAAACCACTAGTTTTCATGTATTTGGATTCCATTTTGAAAGAGTTGTATATCAAATATGTATGAAGGAATTTTTCTGATGTTTAATGTTTTTGGGGAATAAATTTTTATTATGTATATGTTCTCCATTTATCATTCCATTTTTTGAACTATTCAATATACGTTTTATGAGTCAAAATCGAGCTAGTAATATCATTTTCCCTTAAGCAAATTCCCTGAAATTTGTCATATGAATGTTGCACATTATAATCAGTTTGCATAGATAGTAACCATCATTAATGGAATCCCTTGATGTATTATATTCATCCCAATACTCTTTTCTGAAATTTGGTAGGTTCATACTTGAGTTGGGAAGTCAATTTGGCTTCCACCCCTCGAGGGGATTTAACCTCATTTTCCTAAAAAAATTGTGCTTTCTCTCATTAGCCACAAACCAATTTGTAGAGGTTTAAAGTTAGACCCAAAGTGTTCATATGTCATCTTGGTATGTACTAATAATCACCATACCATTTCATTTCAAATTCGGGTCCATTTGGTGTTAGTTGGAACCCCCTATAGTCATGACTAGTTAAGCTCGAATTTGCCCAAATCATATTTTTCTTTAAAAATTTTAAGTAGATTTATTACACTTTGAGTTCCTTAATGGTGGAATTTTGAAGTTCATCTCCAAATATCTTCTTCCCCCTGGCATGCACCATGTTCCTAACCCTGTTATTTTACTTTTGATGGTCATGGAGGTAATTATCTTTGTGAATAGCAATGAGAATGAGAATGATTTCCAATACACCCCTCGACTTAATGCATCAGATCACTTCCATGAATGACATGTTTGTACTCACATGAGTGAACTTGAATTTTTTCATGTTATTGTACTAGATCCTCTCCATCACTATGCTTTTTGATATGCTCAGGTGCCTCTGCACAAGTCATTGTTGATCCAGGTGGTGAAACATTAATGACAATTGTTTTAGTCCATGTGCTTTACATGGATCGTCCTCAACTCTTGTCCATTCATGGCTAGATGTTTCATCGTGTCATCATGGATGGGGTCCCTCCTTGAGGTGTCATGAGGTGATATGGGGTGTCCTAGGTCGACCTTGTGTCTTCCATTCTTCGCCTACATGGGCAATGCAAGGTGTCAATTATGTACTTCATGACTATCCTTTGGAATTCCTCCATAAAAGATCCACCTTCTAGGTTGGATGTTGTGTCATCTAGGGTTCTAACTGGAACTAAGAATGTCCAATACTCCTTCCTTTCATGAGTTGAAGTTGTAAGTACATTTAAGTCAGTATTCTGGTTGAACAAAGATCGATGCCATGGATCTAATATTTTTCTCTGCTCCTCAAGATCACATAGGCTTTAGTTTGTTGCACAAAACTAAGCTGCTTCACACCCTATGCTCTAAAACCATGTCAATATTTGAGCAAAATATGAATATCCTTGAACTTTAAAAATTTTATCAATCAATTAATGCACATATGAATCTCATAAATAAATCAGCAACATAAATCATTCATCCCTAAGAGACAAG
Organism: Pseudotsuga menziesii; assembly: GCA_001517045.1. Taxonomy (NCBI): domain Eukaryota; kingdom Viridiplantae; phylum Streptophyta; class Pinopsida; order Pinales; family Pinaceae; genus Pseudotsuga; species Pseudotsuga menziesii. Next base: position 573,171 of record LPNX011108441.1, read on the forward strand.
ATATACTGTGGGAGAACCATCCAACCACAGAGGATGAAAAACCCAACAATTCTTTGAGTATGATAGATAGATTAGTAGAGAATGGCTTACAATACAGTAGCATATTTCCTGATATGAGATATCAACTCAATAGTAGAGAAGATAGATTCATAAAACTACATTATGAACTTTCCAAATGCCTGATACTTCAATAACAAGTAATAAACTCGCCCATGTAATGTTTTCCTAACACTAGTGCACACACGCACTTCAATTTCAAATTTACTAGGGGAGCATTAACACTAGTGCATGGGATCCTTCTCATGCAACCATTAGCACCCTCCCTAGTACTAGTGCCAAGATGGCACTTAGGATTCTTCATCATGCATAAGATATGTGCCCTCCTTTCCATAACTAGATATAAATGAATGTTCACTGACTTGAACTAAATGTGAACTAACTAAAGTGAATGTGAATTGACTGAACTGATTGTGAACTGACTGAACTCAACTCAATATTTAACTAAGTGTATGACCATAAATTTAGGAGGCTAAATGAATGTATTTAGTGCTTCACACTTGGTTCCATCCATGTATAGCATTTAGTGCTTGACACTTAGTGCCATACATTCATAGTCTTTAGTGCTTCATACTTAGTTCCATCCATGCATAGTCTTTAGTGATTCACACTTAGTTCCATCTATGAACAATTTCTATTATTAACTTTGCATGGATATTCCTTATTAAATGATGCATGCTTTATTACAATTGAGACTTTACTGAAGAATTTACAATTTGAGTTCACTTGGAGGCATACATGAGAAATTTGAATCCTCTCTCTTTCTTTATGCTTATCTCATTATCATTAATTAATTACCATATGGTCCACATGTGTATTAATTTTGTATCCATCTTATCGTATCATACTCAGAAAATTTTTCACCCATACCGATGATCATATATATTACCCTAGTTCATATAGCATATGCTAAAGTAAGCCACTCTAGGGGTAGCTAATCCCTAAAGAATACTTATAGAACTTGGTGACCATGACTAGTAATACATCACATAGTATTTCCACTTTGCCATGAAAAGTTTTCCTTACCTCAACACATAGAGGTCCACCTAAATGAGTATCCATTATATGGATGACTTCATTAGGATTATTTCTTGATATAACTCACAAGCCCATCTCCAGTTAAGGAGATCCATCTCATAGGGTACCATCTATGAGAAACAAAATGAATTGATACAAACCACAAGTCCTGACTTGATACAAACCATAAGTCTCGACTTGATACAAAACACAAGTATACAACCTTGATACAAACCACAAGACTTTAGTACTAGTAACCCACCTCAAAACAAGAGAATATAGATAGGAATACACAAGTCCTAACTTGATACAACACAATCCTAGAGAATGACTCATGATGTTGTATAATCAACACTCCCTCTTAGCGAGGGAGACATTCTCTGATTCACCAGGCATTTTCTGCCATCCTAATGTTTTCTCGGAAGTATCTCAACTTTTCCATTGCCAACGGCTTGTCCACATATTTTCAATATGCTCATCACTAGATATGTACTGAAATTTCACTTTACATGACCATATCTTCGATGAAGTAAAACTTTACATCAATTTTTTTTTATCATAACACATCTCCAATTGGATACATAACTTTATTGGATACACATACTTTATTGGAGATGCATACAAAGTATGGTCACGCTCTCCAGTCATCACAAATATGGTCACTCTCTCCAACCATCATAAGTAATGTTTTCAACTACTATGCTTCTCAACTAATAGTACTATCTGCAAAACACAATTTTATTTTGTAGTACACTCTGGCATACATATTTCTTTTGTAGTACTAGATGCAATATACTTCGCTTTTATAGTACTAATTGTAATTTACATCACTTATCTCATGCTAAAACAATAGATTGATAGCACAACAGGTATACCATATATCAATTACAATAAATAACCTATTATAATGTAGCTCAAGGGTACTCAAGCATATGCTTAGTAATAAGCATAAAATACAACAAGTCTGCTAAGTACCTTTATATACCAACCATCTACTTATACATAGTAGCATCATCTAGAATGTAGTTTCTTTAAACTATAAACCATGGCTAGTTCGCATCCATCACATACAACACAATAAATGTGTAACATCTTGTAGAAAGAAAGTTTCATCTTTCTTTTCAATCTTCAACATTTGTTGACTTCAAGAAAATTCTACTATCTGAGGAAGTACTTTGTGAGCTTCCCATTTTTTGTGATTTTCTTCAAGTCTTGCACTTTCATAGTGATTTCATATTCTTTTCTTGAATACTGCAACACTCCAAATACCTCTCCAAGAGTTTAAACTATTCTCTAACAATACTGACTATAACACTTCTTGAGTATCTAATAGTCTTCGAGACTTTGACCGTGTCTCTGCTCATGTGGATTTTCTCCACAAGATATCAAATCCCCTAGCTATATGAGTCATGTACCATGACTTAACTAGTTTGGGAACTTTATATACTGATGCTCATGAAGATACATCAATGCTCCCTATTCAACTAGATGATTCTTTCTTTGTTTTACCAATCTTGTCCCGGACAAAGGATTAGTAAGAATGTTGGAAATGTTGCCCATCTATGGATATGTACCATGTCTCGGATATCACTAACTAGGAACCTCATAAATATTCATAACTTTACAACCTGCTCTATTTGGAGCAGCATATGTGATATTTCCTCGATCACTGCACTAGTCAATAGTCCATATATCTTTGAAAAATTTATTTCACTAACAGAGACATATCTATGTCCACATATACTTGTACCAAGTAGGTACAATAAATCATGTTTTATACATGTCTATTTATAGACTACAAAGCATATAATCGCTCCTAGGACCAATCAAATACATCTCAACTACCATTTGAGATCCTCCAAATATTATTTAAGAACTATTAAATTCATATTTATCTTCATATGTGTGGCCATGGAATTACATCCATCATCCTGAAAACTCTTCAGGATCTCTACTGCATGTTTTCTTAAACTAAGAAAATATTTATCAGGTGTCTGCCACACTTATGTTCTCAGAATCATAACAAGATTCTTCAATACGGTTGTTAGCTTCCTTTTGAATATGAGCACCATATAGTTCTCCTCTTAATAGAAGATACATCAACTGGTTTCACTAGTTCCTTAGGAGCTAGTGAATCTAGATTCTCCCTCTCACCATTTGGATGTGAGAATCATAATTTGGGTCTTCCAACAAGGAGTCTCATGATCATCTATGTATGAATCTCTTCTTGACATATCAATTTAGATAATATAATTAATTATATTCAATAGTCTTCCTATCTCTCAGAATAGTATTAGGGAATCTATTTTGTCTTCTTCTTAAGAAACATAGGAACCTCTTGATCTGGTATCTTTCAAGATTAGCCATCGGAACGACTCCACATTCAATACATGTAATCTTCTTGTAGGGCATGGAATTTGATTTTTTCCTACAAGAAAAATTAATCTCATGATCAACAACTTTGCATAATCAAGAAATGTAGTCACATGAAAACTTTCAACATACTAGCAATGGCTCAAATAGTTATGTACACATATTAAATTTAATGCTTGGGAATAAACCCAATCATATTTCATGTGATTTTTTGCATCCCTATATCAGTCATTTATCAGTCTAAAATTCATATTTATGAAATAAATATGCAGCCCCATATTCATATCGAATTAAGCAAGCATGCATCCATATATCTAATATATGATGAACAGACATGCAACCCTATGTTCACAACTCATGGACAATCATGAAACCCTATATGCATTTGATAATTTCAACCTTATATCCATCCCTATATAAGTCTATATCAGTCCATATGATTCCTATATCATATCTCATAATATGGATTTCATGTGGTCTACAACATGCCAATAAAATACATACAACAATGTATATGCTTATCATGTTATAAAACAATTTCCAAATCCCATAAATTCAGATTACTATATGACTATAATGAAACACATTAAAAAAATTAAAATATGATAAAAAATACAAGTAATTATCTTTTATTGTTTTGCAAGCTCCCTCTTGATTTCTACTTTCTTGCAGAGATTCTTGGACTTGATCTACTTGAAAATTTGAGAGCATGAAAAAGGTAGTGAGTCTTTTCATGGGGAATATGGATCCCATGCACATAAGAGAGAATTATCTTCCCCTTAAAGGAAAGACTCCTTTCGATCGTCCTTTTCCTTGGATGATTTCTTTTGAGAAGGTCTGTCTTCTTCTATAATGGTGGATGCATGAATCCTTTCTTCTTTCTTATTCCTCGCATGGAAATCTCTTGCATAATGGCCCTCCTTTTGACAATATAAGAATCAAAGGCTTGATTTTTTGAAGCCCCTGGTGAAATCCTTCTTATTTGAATGAAAGAACTTCTTGGGAGTGAATGGATTCCTCCCTTTATTCATACTTTCCATGAGGGAAATATTCTCCTCCTTAGTGCACACATCTTTCTTTGGATGTGCCCCTCTTCCTTGAATGAAATCATGCCACAACCCATCAAACTTGTGGATTCTCTTCTCTGTTACTTACTATATCCAAGAATGTCTAATATTCTCCTTCCATGTGTTATAGTTAGAAGTACCTTTAAATCAGTCTTCCGGTTGAACGAAGATCAATGCCATGGCTCCAACATTTTTATCAGCTCCTCAAGATCACGTAGGATTTAGTTTGTTGCAAAAAAATAAGCTCCTTCATGCCCAATGGTCTGATACCATGTCGATGTTTGAGAAAAATATGAATATGCTTGAAATTTGAAACTTTTATCAATCAATTACTGCACATATGAATCTCATAAATAAATCAGCCACATAAATTATTCATCCATAAGAGACAAGATATACCCTAGGAAAACTCTCCAAACATGGAGGATGAAAAACCCAGCAATTATTTGAGTATGATAGATAGATTATTAGAGAATGGTTTACAATGCAATAGCATATTTCTTGATAAGATATATAAACTCAGCAGTAATGAAGAGATATTCACAAAAATCTATTATGCACTTGCCAAGTGCCCAACACTTTAATAAAAAGTAAAAAATCAGCCATGCAATGTTTTCCTAACACTAGTGCACACATGCACTTCAATTTCAAATTTACTGGATAAGCATTAACACTAGTACATGGGATTGTTATCATGTAACCATTAGTGCCCTCTCTAGTACTAGTGCCAAGATGGCACTTAGGATTCTTCATAATGCACAAGATACGGGCCCTCCTTTCCATAACTAGATTTAATTGAATGTTAACTGGCTTGAACTGAATGTTCACTGACCTGAACTGAATGTGAACTCACTGAATTGATTAAACTGAACTCAATCTTCAATTGAGTGTATGACCATGAATTTAGGAGGCTAAATGAATGTCTTTAGTGCTTCACACTTGGTGCCATCCATGCATAGTTTATATTATTAACTTTTTCATGGATCTTTCTAGTTGATTGATACATGCTTTATTACAACTGAGTCTTTACTGAATATTTTATAATTTGAATTCACTTAGAGGCATACATGGGCAGTTTGAATCCTTTCTCTTTCTCTATGCTTATCTCATTATCATTAATTAATTATTGCATGGTCCACATGTGTATTAATTATTTATCCATCTTGTCATACAATACTGAAAAGAATTGTCAACCATATTGATGATCATATATATTACCCCAAGCCATATAGTCATATGCTAAATTAATTCAATCTATGGGTAGATAATCCCTAAAGGAGACTTATAGAACTCAATGACCATGACTAGTAATACATCACATAGTATTTTCACTTTACCAAGTAAAGTTTTCCTTACCTCAACAAGTAGCGGTGCACCTGAATGAGTATCCATTCTATGGATGAATTCATTAGGATGATTTCTTAATATAACTCACTATCCCATATCCAATTAAGGAAATCCATCTCAAAGAGTACCATCTATGAGAATCAAAATGACTGGTTACAAACTACAAGTCTCAACTTGATACAAACCACAAGTCTACAGTCTTGATACAAACCACACGACTTCAGTACTAGAATCCCACCTAAACACATGAGGATATATATAGGACTAAAAAAGTCATGACTTGATACAACACAAGTCCTGGATAATGAATCTTGATGTTGTCCAATCAACATACATAGCCTGTGTATACCCTTCTTATGGTTCCTAAGCTATCTTGGAATACTCCTCCATAGCTTTCTTGCCCTAGGTTATCCTTGGAAGATCCACCAAAGTTTATTTTGATGAAACCATCGAGGGGGACTCCAGGATATTTGGTCTAGTTAGGGTAGAGAGGGGGATGGATTGCTAGATATTTAGGTCCCAATCCTTGAAGATGCTCATTTCTTGGTTGTCGAGTTTCTTGTATTGATTAGTCCAATGTTGGAGCTAGAGTGTTTCTTGAATTTTGGATATGATCCTTTTCCAAATGAATATTATTGGATGTAATTCATCTTTAAAAATCCTTCTGTTTCACTATTTCCAAGCTTCTCAAAGGAGGAAGCTTGAGAAGAGATGTTAGAAGCATTTGAGTAGTATACTGGAGAAGGGGATATTTCTCCACTTGGTACGGGTGTTGTTTATGCTCAAGATATGTTTTTCTGAGATATGAAAGAGAGCAAATCCCATTTCCAATAATTATGAGGTGAAGGTGCATGAATTCAAGAGATGTTATTTGTCTTCCGACTTATTTTTGTAGAGATAACAGTGAGAGGGACCTTGGAAACCTATTTTGAGTAGGTGTCCTATGCAATGGTTCCATTGTGAAAAAGGAGCCATAAAATGTCGATATTTTGGGCCATAGATTCATGGTATATATTTGATACCAAATGGGGTATTTTTAGATATTTGTATGGTTGGTTGTAATGGCATATCCTTCTTTGATAGTATATCTCCCCAAGGGTTTGTGACCCCAAAGAATCCAATCCTTATTATGATTGGTTTTTATCCTCCTATTTTGGATTTCAGAGCATATGGTTGGAGCATAGTTTTGAGGGGGTTGAAGCAGCCATCTCCCCTAGTGTTGTTCTCCCAAAAGTGATGAACTTAATAGAAGGTTTGAGTATCTAGAGATTCCTAGTAATCACAGTCTGGGCAATGTAGGTCTAACTTTGGAGCTTGTTTCCAACAATATTCGCAAAAGAGGGATGAGGCTCCATTCCTTATTTCCCATAAACTATAATATTAGATAAGTTTGCAATTAAACTAGTCTAGATTCCATATGATGGATACTACAATTCGGTAATCGAATCTAATTAGATCTTGTTGGTCTATCCCTGTAGTGTATTTGTCCTTCCAAAACAATCCCCATGGTTCTTGATTGTGCATTATCCAGTTCCACCAAAGTTTGGAGGCCATAACTCCATTGACTATCTATGTGTATCTGAGTCCACGTTCTCTAGAGATTATGGTCTTGCATATAGCTTCCTGACTTACTAAATCCCATTTTTTTTTATGTTGATCACTTCCACAAAGGAATTTTCTTTGCAGGTTCCTTATTTTTTTAGAATGATTTTAGGGGCTGCTAGGATAGAGAAGATGTAGAAGGTTAGGGATTGAAAAATATATTTGACTAGAAATAATATACCTTCTAAATTTACGGGGAGGAAGGTACAACTAAAGATATTATTTTCAAGACAAGCCAAAATATCTTCCCAATTCTCTTGGTGAAAAGTTTTATGAGGGGGGCACCAAGATACTTAGTGTTGATTGTACAACATCATGAGTCATTCTTCGGACTTGTGACTAATATTAATTCAGACTTGTGAGTCATATAAAGTATTATGTATCATTGTATGATTGATGTGGTGATGTTATATTGTAAATATTGTGAATAATATCAAGCTGGGTCTTGTGAGTAATATCAAGACTAGACTTGTGATGAATATCAAGTCAAGTATTCTCATAGAAGGTGCCATATGAGAATGGATCTCCAATTTTTGAGATGATCTTGTGTTGTATCAATATTGAAGTATTTTATTGTGTCAATACTGTGGACCTCCATTTTTTGAGTTGGTTATGCTATGTGATATATTTCTAGTCATGGTCACTGAGTGTTATAAGTCTCCTTTATGACTTATCTACCCCTAGAGTGAATTACTTTAGCATATGACTATATGGCCCAGGGTAATATATATGATCATCAGTGTGTATGGAATAATTCTTCTGAGTATGATATGATAAGATGGATAAATAATACACAGATGGACCATGCATTAATTATTTCATGATAATGAGATAAAAAATAGACAAAGCGAATTCAAATTTCCCATGAAAATATCTGAGTGAACTCATTTTATAAAGCTTCAGTAAAATATGAATGCCTCAATCAAAGCATCAGTTGAACTATTAATGAATGTAATCAATTAAGTAAAGAATAGATTAATGTTAATCAATCAACATGCTTCTGCTAACTAAACAGATCCATGCAAAAGTTAATAATAGGAATTATGCATTGATGGCACTAAGAATAAAGCACTGATGACACTTACGTTATCCTATTAACTAATTGATCAACTTTCAATTAAATATTGTGTTCAAGCCAGTTATCATTCAGTTCATGTAAGTTAACATTCAGTTCAAGTCAGTTAAAATTCAATTCAAGTAAGTTAACATTCAGTTCAAGTCAGTTAACATTTAATTCAAGTCAGTTAACATATAGTTCAAGTCAATTAACATTTAGTTCAAGTTAGTTCAGTTTGAGTTCAAGACAGTGAAAATTCAATTAAATTTAATTGAGGAAAGGAAGGGCATCAATGTTTGCATGGATGGAGTTCTAGTTAGATCCTCCTTGGGAATTAGCCTTTATTCTGCCTCCTTTTTTCTAAAAGTTCCTTTTTATCCTCTATTGTATTTAAAGGTAGCAACTCTTCATCATTGGAATACCCTCTGACATTATTTTCAAAAAAAGTGGTTATGTTTCTTCTACCTTTTCTAGGTCTACTTGATTTTATCCCCTTTTCATATTTGTGCTCCCTAAAACTAACTTCTTACCTTGTTTGGTACCTAAGACAAATTGGAGCATAACTGAATCTCAACAACAAGGACCATAAAATTTACATTTTTATAGTAATAATTCTAAAATATTCCTTAGCAAACTAATCATGAATAGATTTAAAAGGAAACAAATGGTTTATATTCTCTTTTATAGTTGGATAAGAATAAGTAGATGATCATGTAATCCATTTTTTCCTACCCAATAGTTGTATCTTTCAACCTCCCTCACCAATTTTTATACCATCAATAATATATCCATCAACTTAGAGATGCTTGTTCTTAGATGTTAGCACACAAACTAGCATCTTAATTGAATTCCTTAAATCAAAGATAGCTTATGGGAAACTAAGAGGGAGGCCATTGCCACCACACCTAACCTATTTTGTTTCTTTAGGCTACCTATACTCTATCTCAAAGGTGGAGTCCCTAAGGGTAGGATTAATACAATTTAAGAATGGAATACATGGTGAAAATGAAGAGTATCTTTAGAAAAACAAATTGTTTTGTTTTTTGTAAAATATAAGAGTCATGAAGGAATTGGAGACTAGTGTTTTATACAATGAGAAAATGGGGTCAACCAAGGATTTCATGAGGATTTCTTTACGAAAAATAGAAAGGCACAAGGTCGTAATTCACAAAACTAGATGCTTTCTAGTGGATGGGTTGATTTTAGAGATCACACAAAAGGAAATTTCTAGTGCAAAAATAATTCAAATGGACTCAATGAGGAAATCTACATTGAAAGGAATTAAAAATACATGATTTCTAAACACAAAATATGCTCTTAAACTACACTTCCAATTGATACATTCACATAAAAGATACAAATCATATCCCTTCATTACCTCAATTGGACATTAACAATTTGAAGATACATTAACTGACCAAGCACATGAGCAACATGTAAACCCTTCAATAGATCACTAGCATCAACCATCCTACATCTCGATTGAGTATCTGTTGTCCATAAAACTAAATACCTAGTGCCCTTGTCCCCTTTATTTTCCCTATGCCTCCCCTCCATCGCTTCTACATGAAATGCAATTAAATACACCCTAAATATTTGTATTGTCATCTAACACAATTAATCCCCCTTGGCCCCTTAATACAAGGCAATATATTTTCTCATTTTTTTTATCATAGTTTATTCCCTAATATGAATGGGCATGATAGGATATTTCCTACCAACTGATCCCCCCGTGGAATATCATAAGTATCTCTCCGTAGTAACTATCTCACGAAAGAAAATTAATATAGCCAAGATTAGAACTAACACTCATGAACTCCATAGAGAAACAAGGCGTTGTTCCATTCCTAAAACTTCCTGGGAGGAAATGGTTTTTGCAATATGTGTGAGTTTATGAGCGTTGAGGATGAAGATCACTTTCTCCTAGAGTTCCTTGCTTACACCCACATTAGCTCTCAGTTCCATATTATTTTCTACAATACAAACCTTTATAACCTCCTAACTTGCCAAAACTATAGTGAGCTTGGAAATCTTCTTGGCAATATTTTTGAGCACATAAACAATATTTTAAAGTGAATTAAGTATTATCCTTCTTAAGTTTCGATAGACCAAATTTTGTCTCTGTTACCGGTTGAAATGGCATTCCAAGCCACCTGCAAGCATATGTGGAGAAAGTAACCACTGTCAGCTTAGTCACTTCTTCAAACTTCTTTGGAAGTTGAAATCTCCTAGGGGAGAGCCCTATGTAACTCTGCAAAAGAAACTTAGACACCAAATATATCTCCTATGTGTCTATGGTTAGTTACTAGTTCCTAATGGAGTCTAGAAGAGGATATGAATAGTACAAGTTCATTCATCCAAGGATAAGCCAATTGCATAGCTATTTAGTTCCAATATGCAGATAACAAGTGAAATCTGTAGGAATTAGAAAAAATACATGCATTTCATAAGTATTTATCATTATCAAATAATAATTTAAAGCACATGTACATCAGTATGTATCAATCGGGAATGCTAATATTATGGCATCAGTAGTATTTTAGGCATTCACTTTAGTATAAGAAACAAGAATGTGCATGTAATCAAGCATTTACCAAACAATTTGCATCAACTTTGAAAGCAACTTGCATGTGTTTATTAGTAACATATTCATAAATAGTATGGAGTAGTAGACATAACCAACATTAACAATGTCCTTCCAATTCATACAAACAAAGGATTGTGACTATCTAACTGTTGTTTGCAATTCATTTCATAGGGTTCAATGGATTGAAGAGAAAGGGAAGGTACACCTGAGTGAAATGGAGGGCGCGAAATTTTAGGGCGTGAAAATCTAGCGTGCGAAATTTTAGGGCTCGAAAATTTAGGGTACAAAATTTTAGGGAGGGCACAAAATTTTAGTGCCCGATATTTTAGGCACAGAGTTTTAGGGACCAAGATTTTAGGGCCTGAAATTTTAGGCGCCAAAAATTTTGGGCGGCCCTAAATTGGCCAAATATTTGATTTTATGAGATTTTTATAAACTTTTCAAACCTAAATTTGACCTAAAACTAATCCTAAACTAACCCTATAACTAGGTTTTTTTAGAAGAGAAAAAGTGTGAAAACCAAAAGGAAACCCTACCCTAGAAAAATCCCTACCAAACCTTGGGATTCTAGGGAGGATGGCTAACCTGGTGAGGAAGCGTTCTTAGGTCAAGAAACTAGCCTAGAAAAACTAAGGAGACACCCTAGGGCACCCTCACAAGGAGACATGACTCAGCTTGTTAAGGTGACAAGAATGGAAAGTAATGGCCTATCCTAGGAAAAAGTGCAGCACTAGGGCTACCACTAAGACTTTAATGTGCACATCCACCAACATTCAAACAAAGAGATAAGAATCCAAACCTCCATGTTCTTGTGTTCATCCAACAAATAGAAGTATCGCCAAAAGTAGAGATTCACCAAAGAATTACCAGAAAATAGCTTGCATTAACTAGAAAACTTCCTCAAGAGGAGCGCATCCATCCAAAGAAACCTTGACAGGGGTAAAACAAGTGCATAGTGTATTATCCCATAATTTTTGTCTTAAAATGAAAGTGAGGATATCTATTTATTTGATCTCACGCTCACTTTTTACAAAATATCTAGGCCGACATGCCTTAAAACAAGTCAATTTGAAATCATAAAATGTCAACTTAAAATTAAAAGGAAATAATAATAAAATATAGCCTAAGGTAGGCTCAAGGTAGGCTACCTGGGGTATTTGTATCCTTAGGTGCTAAAACATGCTCAAATAAGTGAATCACTCTGAACGAAAGGCTAGAGTGAGCTGGAGGGAGGGCGTTATACCCCATCTAACCCCTAGAATGTTGTAAAATTCCTCAACGCCTTCCTCAGAGCATGAAAAGACCTAGTATGAAGGATGAATTCCTATGAACAGATAAGGTTAGGGAGACCAGGAACCCATTGATTGGAGGGCTAGAAGGTTGTCCTAAGTGGCTCTGAAGGGAGACAAATGTCTCATAGTTGAATCAAAGGCCACCAAAGCACATAAACATGATATGGATCCATGTGACCCAGTGGTCAACCCTTAGGGGCCCCGGACACTAACCCCGAGGTTAAAAAAACAATAAAAGAAATTCAATAGTGCCAATAAGCCATAGTGCCCCTAAAGGATGACTAAAGGGCCCATCCATGGCTATCATTGCTTGATAACACCCCTCCAAGTTGAAAAAAATGGCCCTCTCTCCCTGGGGTACACTTGAAGGTGTGTTGGGTACATGTGCAACGTAACACTGGCTCCAACTGTGGGACGAGTGCTCTTCCCTGGGTTGCTCGAGAACATTTGAATCTATTAGTACCTATATACCTACACACATATCAAATGGTCGATAGGATTAAAAGCATCTAAGGTAAGACATTTTCACCCTTCTTTGTTCGCAAAATGAGGGAAACAAACTAAGAACAATAAAAACTAACTAAACACTAAAAATACATCAAATCCAATGCACATAAATATGCCTAATGCAACTAACCCTATCTAATCTAAGCATGGCAATCAGAATATGTTAGGTAAAATCATACCACCAATGTAACCATTTAATTAATTAATTCATACCTGATGTCTTACCTTTGTCCTTTAATGTAATCCAGGCTAATACATCATCGATGATATGTTGAGTACGTATCATGATCTTCATCTGAATAAGGAAATAAAATTTGACCCTTTGAAGAACCTATGATACTTGAAATCGATGCCATGAAGAAGAATTACTTTGAAAATCTTCGTTGATTCATGCTTCTAGTGGAATTATGTATGGGACACCTTCATCATATATGTCTTCTACTAAATAATTCTTCCTGAAACTCTCCCATAAATCCTGAACTTGGGAGGCTATTCGTAGAGTTGGACCTCACAAATATTCATATGTGATCCGCAGCCTGTCTTTGCATTTACTTAAGTTTTTCTTTGAGCATACAAGTACATTACTTATCCTTTTTACAATCATGTTAGTAACCCCAATAATCCTTGAACTTTTGAAATTGTCAACAACATAATTGATACCTTCGTGCTTCAAATGAAAAGATAAACGATATATATTATGAAACTGAGGTATCAAAGTCATACCTTCCCACCTACCTTCCTTCGTCTTGTTGATATGTATCACTAAGGGCTTACCAATGTAGGGTAGAGTGGCCTGAACAACTTCTTCAATGCTTCTAGAAGAGTACAACTAAGAGTGATAACCTAGGCTCGTCATATTTTGAATATTTGCAAAAGAATACTTTGTACAACATGCTTCCCTTCTGCATGATGAGTATGATGGAGACATCATGGAAGAATCACCAGAGATACGGGGTCCCAAATATTCGAACTTTTCATCATAATGGGTCATATTCATATAACAACTATCTGCAAAGTCTGGCGATGTTTCATCTTCAATTATAGTGGAAAAAGGGTTGAGATATTCTTCATCATTAACCTCATAAGGAGAATGAACAATCATATCTCATTCCACAGGGTCTTCATAAATCATGTCCTCATCATCTATGCTTAAGTTGTCTGAAAACCCTTCATCCCAAACAGTGTCAAATTTTGTCTTAACCTGAGTAAATTCATCATGTTATTCTTTCTTGCTACAACGTATGGAGACAATGCTACCTGGTCTCTAGGAATCATAGAAAGATGGACCCATAAATGTCCAATAATAATTATCCTCGTAATTTTCATCATTATGTTCCCAAAGATATGACAGGTCATAAGGAGTTTTTGCATGTTGGAAGGGACAACTCATTCTATCTTTCTGTTCTTCAACTCCTTCAACTAGGACTTCTAGATATTCATATATAGGACCATCATCATATTCAAATTCTTGTGGAGCTTCATCTATTGTGCTTGAGATATCATCAGTTACGCCTTGGATAATGTATGCTTCGACTTAACCCTTGTTTTGGGATTCCTTACTTAACAAGTCCCTTGCATGCTTGACATGAGGTATCCATTTGTCACGTTTCTCTAAATCCCAGTGGCTACAAAATGTTTCCACCAATTCTGCAAAGGATGATATCGTTCCTTTATCTAGGCCCATAAACCAATCAAGATCCTTTCTGTTAGGATTTATAATCCTCCCTTGACCAAACTGTCTATTAGATTATTTTAGCCTAACTTAGGAGTTTTATTTAATTATTTGGGTCCACTTGGCCTAATGGGAACACATGTACCAGTTACTAGAGTGTGGGGAACACTGATAAAGGATAACTTCTACTGACTGCACTTGCATGCAACCGTTTAGGCACCTCCTAGACCAATCCCTACATTTTAGGATCTGCGGGGAGTCTTGACACCAACCTCCTTCAGTTGTTTTCAGTTGGTTACTAGTTAATATTAGTTGTTATTTAGTTACATTTAGTTAGATCACAATCAGTCCAGTTACCGCTAGTTATGCATGGATGCATGTGGTAAGGCGCCTTTTCTCACCTACCACTTCAGTTAGACTGAGTTAACTAATTATAACTGATTGTGTGACTTGATTAGACATCTGGAGTTAAACATTTGGAATCCAATAATGATTTAGACATATTTAGTTAGCCATGCAGTCAGATACAGTCACATCTAGTTGGTAGATTCGAATTCATCCCTAATGATTCGAATTCTTTCCTATGTAACACTATTGTAACACCAGATTATGTAATGAAGATAATAATGTAATTATCTGAGAAATACTGCTCTGATACCATGTTAGAATTGTTTTTCCATTTATATCATCAAGAAATGAGTCCAGAAACATTCCTTTAGTTCCTATTGCAAATACATTTTTATTTCCTGACATTTCAGATTCAAATTCAGAAGAGGCAGAACACCAGCATGATCCAGATATTGAGCTTACACCTCAAAGAGATCTAGATCCAAATCCAACATCTACCTCATTTCAACAACCTAAATGGGCTCAAAAACTCATAGAAGCAGTTGGAAATGGTGTTGGGGATCCAAATGATAAGAGAAGAACGAGGTCTCAGTATCAGAACGATAATGTTGCACTGTCCCACACAGATCCACTTCTTCCTGAGAGGTGTTTCATGATGTTGGGGTCAGATCCTCAATATTTCAAGAAATCTTTCAATGATCCTATATGGCAAGCAACATGGATGAGGATTTTGATTCACTACATGATAATAAAACCTGGGAACTTGTTTCCTTACCTCCAGGGAGTAAGCTTGTTCCATGAAAATGGATATACAAGACCAAGTTAGCTTCTGATGGAACCAAAACCAAGTACAAGGGTTGGTTGGTGGCCAAAGGATACTCTCAAGTTCATGGTTTGTACTACAATGAGAAATTCGCTCCCATAGCTAGAATGGATTCCATCAGGCTTGTCTTGGCAGTTGCATCTTCCAAAATATGGGAGGTACATCACATAGATGTGTAAAGTGCCTTCCTCCATGGTGATTTGAAGGAATAGATATACATGAAACAACTTGAGGGGTTTATTCATGATCCTTCCTTAGTTTTCAGACCAAGGAATTCACTGTATGGACTCAAACAAGCCCCAAGTGCATGGTACTCCAATATAGATGCCTTCCTCCTATCTCAGAAATTTGGAAGATGCAAATCACATTGCAATGTCTACATGCAGAAGAAAGAGGATTCCTTGATTTTTATTATATTGTATGTGGATGACTTTCTCATTACTAGCATCTCTACTGCTGGATTGAGAAGCATCAAGTCTGTTTTAAACAAAGCATTCACTATGACTGACCTACAACTATTAAGACAGTTCATTGGACTCGAAGTAAGTCAAAAGACTTCAGGAATCATGATCTCACAGTCCAGGTATTCATCATATATGCTTAGGATATTTGTCCCTTTCTATCTAAAATAAAGATCGAAGAAGGTGGATCCACACCTTTGGTAGATAACACTCTCTACAGATAGCTCATTGGAAGCCTTATGTATCTCACACATTCAAGACCAGGCATATCCTATGCTATGAGTGTTGCTGCTAGGTACATGCAGGAGCCACGTGGCTTCCACTGAAAGGAAGCAAATAGGATCTTGCACTATGTGTAGGGTACTATGGATTATGGGATTCACTATGAAACTGGAGCACAACTTTATCTCATAGGCTTCACAGACTTAGACTAGGCAAGAGATGGAAATGATAGGAAATCCACCTCGTTTTTGTATTCATGATTGGAGATGGGCCAATATGTTGGTCCAACAAGAAGTAAGCAACACTTGCACTCTCTTCAGTAAAATCAAAGTATAGGGAGCTGTGAATGCGGCTATTCAGGTAGTATGGTTGTATGGAATCTTGAAAGAGTTTTGGATTCAGACTTCACCTACAGTGGATATTTATTGTGAGAACCAGAGTACTATCAAAATTTCCAATGATCCAGTTTAGAAGCAGAGGAAAAAACACATAGAAGTTCACATGCACTACATCTGGGAACTAGTGCATGACAGAACTATCACACTGCACTGCTATCCTACAGAGGATCATATTGCAGACATTTTCACCAAGTCTTTCAAAAAAAAAAAAATTCCTTTCTCAGGTCTCTTTGAGGTGTTAAGCATTGACTCTCAGTTCCTATTTCTGCTTATCTTGAGGGGGGGGGTTCCCATGAGGTTTTCCCCTGTTTCCTCGATTTATTAAGCAACATTTTTTATCTTTTAGATTGTATATGGGTGACTTTTGGCATTGTTTCCAAGGCCCATAGTTGTCCAAGTTAGGCTTCAGGGGGGGTGTTAGTATTTATAATCCTCCCTTGACCAAGTTGTCTATTAGATTATTTTAGCCTAACTTAGGAGTTTTATTTAATTATTTGGGTCCACTAGTGCATTGGGTCCAAGTGTCCTAATGGGGCCACATGTACTAGTTATGAGAGTGTGGAGAATACCGATAGAATCTATTTGCCATTGACTGCACTTGCATGCATCGGTTTAGGCGCCTCCTAGACCAATCCCTACATTTTAGGAGCCACTGGGAGTCCCAGAACTAACATCCTCCAATTGTTATGAGCTGGTTACTAGTTGAGATTAGTTTTTCTTCATTTACATTCAATTAGATCACAATAAGTTCAATTAGCATTAGTTATGCATGGCTGCATGTGGTAAGGCTCCTTTCCTCACCTACCACTTCAGTTAGACTACGTTAACTAATTATAATTTCTTGTGTGACTTGATTAAACATATGGATTTAACCACTTGGACTTGAATAGTGATTTAGACATATTTAGTTATCCATCCAGTCAAATACAGTCACATCTAGTTGGTAGATTCCAATTCATCCCTAATGATTTGAATTCTTTCCTATGTAACACTATTGTAACAGTAGATTATGTAATGAATAGAATACTGTAATTCTTTGAGCAATACTTGTATGTTTCCTGTGAGATTTGATTTGTTCATTTTGTATAATTCATTCCTATTCATTGCATCAATAGTTCTAGACCCATTGCTTGATGATCTAAATGGCACAACAATTCTAACACTTTCCTCCCAAGTGAAGGACAAATGATCGTATGTAAACATCTTCTTTTTCTTTAATACCGTATTCTGAAGCCAAAGTCATAAACCATTCGACATGATGCATGAAATTATCATGGTCACCCTTGAAGGCATGCCAGAATACCTCTGGTAACTAATCTAAATATACTAGGAAGTCTGATAAATCAAGAGGATCGAAACCTATTTCCATTTCTGTAGCTATCAGATTATCAGGATATTCAAATTCAAATGGAATATCATCTTTTCCTTAATCATCTCGTGTCTGGCTACTTCAGAGTGTTTATTGCCTTTCTTTCCTGTTATTCGACACCGTAATCCCAATCCATGTTGAATGCATTGATGAACTACCTGAGTGAAGAAAAAAATTGCAAGGGAAACCTTCATAACAATTTTTGATGGACAAGTTGTCTTCTAAGTGAAGAGATAACATAAATAGCCTCATTCTGATGTCTCCATGTACTATGTTTATTTCCTAAAGGAATTGCATGAATGCCTACACATGTGTTGCTACACAGTATTTATACTATTGGAATAATGAGAAAAGTGACTGCCCACCATCTTGAATGGCATACTTGTGTGTAAATCCCAGAATGCACAAAAAATACAATGTATCCATCCATAGTTTGTTATGAGACTCCATCTTGTTAAGCTTCATTATCTTTGAAGAGCATTTCTTTATTTTTCTTTGATTGCAGTCACCAAATGAGACCCGCCACATTAGTTAAACAAATCTCACTAAAGTACTAAACAAAATAAGGGCATACATGATTTATGGGGTGGGTTGAGTTCTTAGTGGAGTCACCAAATAATCCTGCAGGTTAGTCCTTTCTAGAAAAATATATGAATTAGAATAAATCAAGGACTTCAAGACTTACCAAAATGTCATTTTTGCCTGGATAAATCACCTTAACAAGTTTGAGGTCCTCGACAATGATGACAAAAAGTTAAGCCTTGCCAAGATTCTTCTTTGTGGAGTAGCTAAGTAAGATCTGCAAGATTAGTCCTTGACAATAATATTTTCAAAATACTAAGAAAAAATTACCTCAATTTTCTTACCAAATGTCTTTTTTTTTTGCCAGAGGTGTGAATGACTCTGGATCAACCGCTTCAAATTTTGAAATAGTCCCCAACAACAATGCCAAAATGTGACTGGTTGAAATGGAAGTCCAAACCACTGACAAGAATATGTGGAGAAAGTAACCACTGTCACCTTAGTCACTTCTCAATTCTTCTCCGGAAGTTGAAACCTCCTAGGGGAGAGCCCTATGTAACTCTGTAAAAGACACTTAGACACCAAATATATCTCCTATGTGTGTATGGTTAGTGACTAGTGCCTTATGGAGTCTAGAAGAGGATATGAATAAATACAAGTTCATTCATCCAAGGATAAGCCAATTGCATAACTAATTAGTTCCAATACGCACATAAAAAGTGCAATATGTAGGAATTAGCAGAAATACATGCATTTCAAATGTATTTATCTTTATCAAATAATAATTTAAAAAGAACATGTACATCAGTATGTATCAATCAGGCATGCTAATATTATGACAGCAATGGTAGTTTAGGAATTTAGTTTAGTATAAGAAGCAACAGCGTGCATGTAATCAAGCATTTACCAAACAATTTGCATCAACTTTAAAAGCAAGTTGCATGTGTTTTTTAGTAACAATATCATAAATAGTATGCAGTAGTAGACATAACCAGCGTTAACAACGTCCTTCCAATTCATACCAACAAAGGATAGTGACCATCTAACTGATGTTTGCAAATCATTTCGCAGGGTTCAATGGATTGAAGAGCAAGGGAAGGTACAATCAGGCATGCTAATATTATGACAGCAATGGTAGTTTAGGAATTTAGTTTAGTATAAGAAGCAACATTGTGCATGTAATCAAGCATTTACCAAACAATTTGCATCAACTTTAAAAGCAAGTTGCATGTGTTTTTTAGTAACAATATCATAAATAGTATGCAGTAGTAGACATAACCAGCGTTAACAATGTCCTTCCAATTCATACCAACAAAGGATAGTGACCATCTAACTAATGTTTACAAATCATTTCGCAGGGTTCAATGGATTGAAGAGCAAGGGAAGGTACACCTGAGTAAAAGGGAGGACCTGAGTAAAAGGGAGGGTGTGAAATTTTAGGGTGCGAAATTTTAGGGCATGAAATTTTAGGGCCTAAATTTTAGGACGCGAAATTTTATGGCCCAAAATTTTAGGATGCGAAATTTTATGTCCTGAAAATTAGGGTGCAAAATTTTAGGGTCCGAAAATTTAGGGCACGAAATTTTAGGGAGCCGAATTTTAGGGAGTGCCCAAAATTTTAGGGAACCGAATTTTAGTGCCTGATATTTTAGATGTGGAATTTTAGGGACCACGATTTCAGGGCTCGAAATTTTAAGGCCCTAAATTTTAGGAGCCAAAAAATTGGAGAGGCCCTAGATTGACTAAATATTTAATTTTATAATATTTTTATAAAATTTTCAGACCTGAATTTAACCTAAAACTAATCCTAAACTAACCCTAGAATTAAGTTTTTTTAGAAGAGAAAAAGTGTGAAAACCCAAGGGAAAACCTACCCTAGCAAAATACCTACCCAGCCTAGGGATTCTAGGGAGGATGGCTAACCTAGTGAGGAAGGGTTCTTAGGTCAAGCAACTAGCCTAGAAAAACTAAGGAGAAACCTTAGGGAACCCTGACAAGGAGACATGCGTAATATTTATAAGGTGACAAGAATGGAAAGTAATGGCCTATCCAAGGAAAAAGTGCAACACTAGGGATACCACTAAGACTTGAACATGCAGAAAAGATGGGAAAAAAATGCTTTGCAACTTCATGCGAGGTTCGTGGTTTGGTTACCAAGGAGGAAGGTTTAATGGTGCACCACCAGGAGAGAAGCAACTTAGTAGGCCAGTTGGGATCAATTTAGGATGGTTCCTACTCCTCCTCGTGGGGAGAGGGACCATGGGAGGAATCCTCCCACGGAGGAGGGATCAGCAATCCCCACTTTGATCTCGAACATGGGAATTGAGAAAGGAAAAGGAAAAGTTAGACCATTTGACCCGAATAGAGACGGGGAAGGCTCTAGTGGGCTCAGGAAAGAGGAAGCAACCAATCAGGAAACAAGAAGGACAGGACAGTGTGTCCCAAAATACAAGACAGTCCCAAAGTTGCAGATCAAATCAGAAAGAGTCAGGGAAGACATTCAGTACACGAAAGAACGCGTCCTTATAGGCAAGTTTGTGGGGATTTGGCCCACAAAAAAGACCTTGGTCTAGTGGATAAACACCACGTGGAAACCCTAAGGACACTACGATCTCCAGCTAGGAGAAAAAGGGTTCTTCACAATAATATTCTTTAATGAAGAAGACAGAATGAGAATTTTTGAGAATGGTCCATATTTCTATAATTTGGCGGGAATTTTCCTTGGGCCATGGAAAGAGAGATTGAACCCTAATAAAGAAAACCTCACGATTGCCCCAGTATGGATAAGAATGTACTCTCTCCGAATGGAGTACTGGAAGGAAAATTTTTTGATGGATATAGGGAATACGTTGGGGAATTTCATTAAAGTCTCAGAGCAAACCCGACAATAGAAATATATATCGTATGCCCGAATTTGTATCTATCTCGACATATCTAGAGATCTACCAGATGGAATTGAGTTAACATGGGAGGATCAAGAATGGTTCCAGGAAATAGATTACGAACAGATCTCGTTCAGATGCAGAATCTGTCATGAGCATGGACATCTTTTCCGGGACTGTCCACAAAATAAAAGACCATGAGGGAAGAAAGGTCAGGAAAATCAAGATGTTGATGGGTTCATCAAAACCCAAAACAAGAAACGACAAGTAAGAAAGACCTTGGGACCAGAGATTAACAAAAGGGTGCAAACCCAGAATAGGTATGAGATTATCCAAGAAGATAAGGCAAGTAGCAAAGAAGTCCAACAATCATAGCAGAATAAGGAAACTAATACAAAAACCCAGCATA
This sequence comes from Pseudotsuga menziesii, assembly GCA_001517045.1. NCBI lineage: Eukaryota > Viridiplantae > Streptophyta > Pinopsida > Pinales > Pinaceae > Pseudotsuga > Pseudotsuga menziesii. Next base: position 595,183 of record LPNX011108441.1, read on the forward strand.
GTGAATAGATTAAAGTTAACCAGGAGAAGGAGATGGAGATAAATATAAAAAAGCAACATGATACAGTTAGAACATCTACAGATCAATACCATCAGCAGCAACCGGAGACAACCAAGAAAGTCATAGAGGTATCCGAGCCAGCAAAGGAAGATATGGAGATAGGAGATCTTGATCTAGAAGGACTTGAACCTGCTTTCTTTGACAAGATACCAACCCACATCCCCCCTGAGCAAGTATCCTTGTTGGAGAAGGTGATAATTCAAGCTAAAAACATGAATTCCTTGGGAGTAGTTGTCGAATCTCTCAAAGAATCAAATGGAAAAAAGATATTAAAAAAAGAAAAGTGGGGAAGGCCAAGCAATGTTCAAAGAATCAAAGCTATAAGGGAGAAACTAGTGGCTTCAGGGTAGTATCCAACTATAGATGCATCCCTCTCTCCCTTTATCTAACAATTTCTTAATGTAGATTACATCTTGGAACATTAGAGGCTACAACAACGCTCAAAAAATATGTCTTCTCAGAAGAAGGATTGAAAAAGAAAAATTTGGGATCATCTTTCTACAAGAAACAAAATGTTCGGGTGAATATTTAACAAGTATAGCCCAGAAAATATGGAAGGGTTGTGAGTCAGTAGAGATCGATGCCAAAGGGGCAGCTAGAGGGATGGGCATCTTATGGAACCCGTGAGAGATTAACCTATCAGGCTTCGTAGCAACTCCATTTTCACTTTCAGTAGACTTCCATATCGTAGGTACCAGAATAAAAGGATTTATGACCAATGTCTATGGGCCCCCGAGGGCAGAGCATAAATTTTCCTTTCTAGACTCACTCTCTGTTATCAACAAGCTTACCGATGACAAACCATGGATTCTGGGTGGATATTTCAACTTGATCAGGAACCTTGAAGAGAAAAAAGGTGGTATATGGAACCTAAACCCTGCAAGCGCTCAATTAAATGAATTAATTGATGATCTTAATTTAATAGATGTTAGAAATTCTAGCGATATATTCACGTGGAACAACAAACAAGCTAGAGACAGAGGGATATCCTGTCGACTTGACCATTTTTTAATTTCTAAATCCATCATGACGGCTGGAGGGGAATTAAGGGCAGTGGTACTTCCAGCGACAGGCTTGAATCATTGGCCAGTCAACCTATAATGGGAAAATGTGGGGATAAACCCTCGCATACCATTCAGATTTGAAACGTTTTGGCTCCTCCAAACAGATTTCCATGAGAAAACCCGGGAATGGTGGGAAGGATACCCACCCATAAGGGGCACCCGAATGTATCAATTCCAACAGAAACTCAAACTCTTAAAAGATAACATTAAAAATAGGAATAAGGAGTCCTTTGGTAACATATTCCAAGCAAAACAGGCTCTAGAGTGTAAGATGCAACTGAACCAGGCTCGGGGGATGAGCATGGGATTTTCGGAGGAGTTAAGGATACAAGAAAAAATCTTGTTACAGGAATTTATCCAACGAGAACAACAGGAGGAAGTCTACTGGAACCAGAAAGACATACTCAAATGGCTTCAAGAGGGAGAACGCAACACCAGCTTCTTTCACAAAGCAGTCATCCAACACTAACAAGGGAATTGACTAGACGGGATGAAAATGGAGGATGGGAATATAGACAAAACACAAGAAGAACTAGAAACCACTTTGAACTCTTATTTTGCTAATTTGATGAAGGAACCGGAAGAAGGCAGAGAGGAATCCCAGAGAGAGGTGTTTAGACATATTCCTAAGCTTATCACTGACGAACACAATCACATGCTGGGAAAATCCATTAAGATGACGGAAGTGGAGATGGCTATCAAGCAAATGGAAAAGTATAAATCACTGGTCCCGGATGTGTTTACTACGAATTTTTTCCATGCTTGTTGGGACTGGTTAAAAGAGGAAATATGGGCCTTAGTGGAAGATTCTCGGAGGACCAGGAAAATTCTCAAAGCTCTTAACTCTACTTTCTTAATGCTCATCCCCAAAGAAAATGGTACAGAGGACCCAATGAAACTAAAACCAATTGCTCTGTGCAATGTCATCTACAAAGTCATCTCTAAGGTTATGGTCAATCATCTTCGTCCTCTACTTCCCTTCATCATCTCCCAGGAACAGGCGGGTTTGTGGAAGGAAGGAAAATCCTGGATGGCATTATACTGGTCCATGAAGTGATTCACTCACTCAAAACCACGAATACTCTAGGTGTGCTCCTAAATCTGGATCTCTCAAAAGAATATGAAAAATTGAATTGGAATTTTTTGGCAAGAATTCTTATATATTTTGGTTTTTGGGAGGATTGGACCAACTGGGTCATGAATATGGTCTCATCAGCCTTCTTCTCGATCTTGGTCAATGGCTCCCCTTCAACCCCCTTTAATTCTTCCAGAGGAATAAGGAAGGGGGTCCCCCTCTCTGCCTTCCTTTTCATCATAGCAGCCAAAGGACTAGGAAGGTTGCTTAAAAATAGAAGAAATGAGAACAAGATCTGAGGCTTATCCCTCTCTACAGGGATGGATCCCCAAACTCATCAACAGTTTGTGGATGATAATATGCTAATGGGTCCTTCCTTGGTCCAGGAGGCCAGGGGCATTAAAGATAGTTTGAATACAGTCCTGGAAGCTAGTGGTTTAGAGATCAACAAGGAAAAGTCTCAGACATACTTCTTCAATACCCCAAAAATTACAAAAAGGAACATCCTCAGAATCCTAGAGTTTTCAGAAGGCAAACTACCATCAAAATATTTGGGAGCACCACTAGCTAAATCGACTATTAGACAGATCTCATGGAAGGAATTGCTGGATAAAATCAAACATAAGCTCAACCTTTGGACCTTCAAAGCTTTTAACTTTTCAAGTAGACTCATCCTAGTGAAATCAGTTCTACAGGCTATGCCATTATATCTCTTCTCGGTGTTGGCTGCCCTGAAATCGGTCATCAAACAAATCAAAAGTATCCAGCGAAATTTCCTGTAGGGGTGATCAAAAGGACATAGGAAATGGCCATTGGTGGACTAGCAAACCATATGTACTCCTAAGGCAGTGGGGGGTCTTGGGCTTCGAGACCCTCTAGACAGTAACAAGGTGATGAGTGCCAAAATTTGGTGGATATGGATCAATTACAAAGAGGAACCATGGGACAAACTATGGAACCTGAAATATGCCCCTCTCTGGACAAAGTAATCCCTAGTTCGTTATGGAGAAAACCTACCGAGATCTAGTCTATGGAAAGCGGCACAAGAAAATAGGGGGTTGGTCCAAAAGCATAGTTTTTGGGAAGTTCAGGATGGTAGAACTGCGAGATTTTCTAGGGACACTTGGAATGAAGAACTGGTTCTAACAAGTAGAGAGGAATCCCTTGTTTTAATTCCTTTCTTCAGAACCATCCTCTGAGCATGATGGTGAAATTCTGGGACCCTAGAGACAATGAATGGATCTTTAGGTCTTGGAAAGAAAAGAATTGGTGGCAATCAAAAGCACCAAAGGAGAATGTAGAAGATTTCATTGTAGAGCTCAATTCTAGAAAAATCACCAAGAATGATATCCCGGACAAACTCAGATGGGGGTACTCCAATTTAGGCAACTTTAACCCCAAAGAGGCCCTAGCCCTTGTGACAAGGACTCCAAATCTTGAACCAGAAGAAAAATGGAGGGAAATCTGAGGAGGAGGATGGTGGCCAAAGGTGGCGGCTTTTTGCTGGCTCGTGCTCAAATGACGCATTCTAACCTGGGATAATTTACAAACCAAGGGAATCAATGGACCCTAAATATGTTGCATGTGCGAAGGAAATAACGAATCTATCAACCATCTTCTGGATGAATTCCTGGTGGCAGACTCCATATGGGAAAAAGGAGCGACCATTTTAAAAAAAAACCACCGACAAAAAGGAAGGCCGGACATCACAATAGCAGAATGGCCCATGAAGGTATTCAAAAACAAAATTGTTAATAGACTATGGGAGATTCTCCTAGGATTCATAGTATGGGAACTATGGAAAACCTGCAACAGTCAAATCTTTGAAAACAAAACCAAGAAAACAGGGGAAATCTGGACCATCATAGAATCCCACCTAAAATAAACAATTACTCTACACCAATGGACCCAAGAAGACTTCACAGCAGAAGTAAATGAAAGAAATATTTTGTATGAAATGGGGATTTTTGAATTACCTGTCAACAATGTGCGAACCAAGATGGTACCAAATTCTATATATAGTGCGAAATCATGGACACGACCACCAGAAGGTTCCTTTAAGTTCAATTTAGACCAAACGGCCAAAGGTAACCCTGGTCCAGTAGGCTTTGGAGGTGCATTAAGGAATTCGGATGGAATTGTTCTTAGCATGCTTTGGGGATCAATTGGTAATGACACAAATAATATGGTGGAGCTAGAAGGCATGATAAATGGAATATCCTAGGCCCTGCAATCGGGGAAAACTCCATTGGTGGTGGAAGGAGACTCGCAGATAATTATCAACATGGCTCGATGACTCCAAAATGGTGCCTCTACATCACAGGTTTCAAAGAATTGGCGATGGGAAGTTCAGCTATCTAAACTAGTCAAACAAATTATAGTAGGACATTCAGCCATCCTAATCTCAAATGTAAGAAGATATGGTAACAAGGTGGTAGATGCTTTAGCTAACAAAGGAGTGGGGAGTCGCATCTCTTTCCATGTAGAAGAGCTCAACGATAATGGAAACAGGCCGGTAATATGGGAGCGTTGCAAGAAGTTGGTGAAGGAGGACTTGGAAGGTATGATAGAAATGAACAACTATCAGACACATCCCAACCCTCAGCAGTTGGAAGACAGCTGTCGATCCAAATCTACGAGAATCAGGCCATCTGTCATGTCTATATCATGCAGCGGGCCCTTCAGCATAGTGGTGGTGGGCATGGAAAGTTGTGAGCTGTCCCAAGTGCCAAGTGGGGCTGATGAACCATGGGGTGGAGGTACAGAGCATGTGGCCTCCACAGATGAAACGATCGCCAGCTAGAAAGGTCGTAAAAATATAAGGAGTATAATAAATCATAGGATTAATACCCTTGTTGATCCGTGTGAGGAGAAGAAGAGGATATGGCCCTACAGGCCTGCGGGTATGAATCCCACATCGACTAATGCAAGGATGCGGAATTCCAAAGATATTCGTATCAAACAGAATTCAATAAATAAGAAGGAGGTGGATCTCTCGCAAAGAATTAAAGATATGGCGGAGCACAGTGAATGGCAGAGAATGAAGGAGGTTAAGGAAAAAAGCTTGAGTTTACTCAATTCTCCACTCCAAGGGAGGAAAGGCTTTTTCCCTATAAATTCACCCTGGTGGTATCGCAGGGTCTCATTCAACGTTGTGTTTCTACTTCACCTGGCTCCTAGTAATATTCTGTGTTTTGTTATCATGCCTTGCTATTGGAGAGCTTACAATCACCATAGGGGAAATGGTAGAGGTGAAGGAACTAGGGGGGCGATGCCCAATTTTGTGAATGATCTCCCCACAATTGAGGAAGAACCGACCCTGCATTCTTTCAATTGGGGAGATTAGTATATGGTGGAGACACCTGTGACTACAGAAGCATACATTGCCTTGAAGGAACTGGATCTGCTCAGAGAGTATGAGATGTTGGAGACATTTACCACCTTACACACTCATTTTGGTCAATTTGGACTAGTTAAACCACTATCCTAAGTATTATTGGCTTAATTAACATCAGTGGAGCATTAAATGTCATCAGCTAGATCACATCCACGCCTACCTTCAGTCAAGGAGGATAACTTAGCCTTCTCCTACATTCGGTGAGGCTAACTGGAGCACTCCGGGGGTGGCCTAAGTGATATTAATGCACCTAATTGCTAACTGATGGTTACAATCAGTTAAACAGGGCAGTGAAGGCACCTCCCTTCATTAAATTGATTATTTAATGATTATTTAATGAACTGGAGTCAACAGGGGCGCCTCCAACCACTTCTGATGTTCAGTTACACTTCAGTTAACCTCAACGGGGTTCATTGGAGTCATTGAAGCACTACCACTTAATGGTTGGCTTGATGTGACATGTGTATGATCTCTTTCAGTTGAGACTCAGTCATTTATTGCACTCCGACTTCAGTTAGGGCTTAGTTGAGTCAATTAGGGTTTTGATCAATGGTTAACTTGAGTGTTGATTGTGGCTTACATTCAGTTAAGCTAGACTCACTCATTCAATTCGAATGACCTCCTTAGGAATTCAAATTGCTTCTCATTCATGCTTGTAGCATGACGTTGTATTGTATTACTCATTCTTTGTGTGAATATACAGTGCAGCTACTCATTCTGTAAGCCTTTTTCACCATTTTCATGAATTATTGTCATCAATCTATTGATGACACTATGTTTAGTCCCTAGATCATTGTGCAAGTTTAATATGTTATCAGAGCTCACAGCAGGACGAAGCTCTATCTCTCAAAAACAAGCTTTTTGACATATTTCTGCATGAAAATTGAGCAATAACTCAAAAATATAGCACTGCACCAGAAGCCAAGGCTTACCACTTAATACCCCTAGTAAAGAACTTGTTGATCAAGCTTGCTTGATTGACTATGCTGGGTGTGATGAAAGCCTAAAATGTGCAGGCTGTTCGACCTTACATTTCCCTTTCTGTTGTGATTTTCAGGTTTTCTACAGGTGAAGCATTTGCTCCAGCAGATCCAGATGGCCTCCTCAGTAGATATTTTGACTCCATAAAATTTCCACTCATGGAAAGGTGACATGGAGATTTAGCTGCGCTCCAGAGGACTCTATAGAGTCACCATGGACACTAAACCTGAGCCTGGTTCTGCTATAGACAAATAAAGATTCTTGAACAAGAAGGATGAAGCCTTTAGATTCTTGTGCCTCTCTATTTCCTCGGATCTTCTTTTCCATCTTTCGGGATTGAAGACTCCAAAGGAAATATGGGACAAATTGGAAACCCTATATGGAAAGCAAGATGACTTGAGAGTGTACCAGCTCGAAAATGAATTAATGTCTCTCCAGCCCTCCAATTTCGAGACTTTGAATGACTTTTTCACTAATTTCAAGCACACTGTCTTACTCTTGAAGTAATGAAAAGTGGAGAAGGCGAATGATTAGCTCATCCTCACCATACTCTCCAAACTTGGAGCTGATTATTCAGTTTTTGTTTCTACATTCTGTGTGGGAAATCTCACAACCCCTGGATGGAAGATGCCTTCATTGAGTCCCTCATAAGTGAACATGATAAGCTTGTCCGAATGGGGATCATCAGATCCTCTCGTGATCAAGCCCTCCATGTCTTAGGGCCCAAAGATATAAAGGGTAAAGGAAAGTAGCAGAAGAACCCAAAAACTAAATTTGATGCTCCTAATCCTAGAGTTGAAAACCAGCAACATGATGAGTCTTCCAGCTCAAGGAAGAACAAAGGAAAAGGGCACTATGGAAAGGAAAAATTCAAGTGTTCATACTGTGGGAAGGGATTCCACCTTGAACATGCCTTCATGAAGAAGAAGTTTGATGAAGAAATCTCTCTCCTTGAGAGAAATCACATCAATCTTCTGGAAAGCTTTTGGAGGAGAGATCAGCAAGATTGGGAACCGCAGCATGAAAAAGGTCATGCCCTCATGGAAAACACTTCGAAGTCCAAAGCACTTTTGATTGATTCTAGAGCTTCGAACCACATGATGGCTGAAAGAGACTTCTTTTCTTCCTTGGAGACCAGCAAATCCATCCCCAGCCACATGGGATATGACTCCACCATCATTTCAGAAGGATAAGGTACGATTGATCTTGACAATGGCTATTTTTCAAATGTTTTGTATGTACCATCTCTGGCATCAAATATCCTTAGTGTCTATCAGATGACACATACTGGAGTGCATAAGAGATTTTATTTTAGCCCAAATGATGTTGAGATAACGAAGCTTGCATCCGGGAAACTCATTGCTAAAGGTCTTGCAAACCATCATGCCAGAGCCTATGAGTTCTCCCACTTTGTGTCGAATGCAAATCCCACCGCTCTGCTAACTCATGGAAATGAGGTTAGCAGGCTGTGGCATGAAAGGTTTGGCCATCTAAATTTCAAATATTTGCAGCAATTACATAAAAACTCCATGGTTGAAGGCCTCCTAGTCATCAAGGCAACCACCCAAAATTGCAAGGGTTGTGTGATTGGAAAACACCCTGAGCACAAGCTCGATCTGGGGAAGGCAAACCAAGATACATGCATATTGGGGCTGATACATTTTGATATCAGCAGTTCAATTCCTATCACATCCATGAATGGATTAAGGTATCTTCTGACTTTTATTGATGATTTTTCAAGGTACACATGGGTCTTCTTTTTCAAAAAGAATTCTGAAGTATGTGAAAAAAAATTTGAACTTAAGGCCTTGATCGAGAATGCCTCTAGGCTTAAGATCAAGATCTTGAGATTTGATAATGGTGGGGAGTATGTCAGTAATGAGTTGCTGCATATATTCTCCCAAAGTGGTATTCAGTTCCAACATTCAATTCCCTACACTCCCCAGCAGAACAGTGTAGTGGAAAGGAAGAATTAGTCTCTCAAGGAGATGACCACCTGTATGTTGGAATCAAAGAAGCTTGCTGCAAATTTGTGGGCTGAAGCCATGCATGCTGCAGCATACATTCAAAATATGGTTCCAAACTCATTCATGAAATGGAATACCCCTTTCGAAGCATACTTCGGACACAAGCCGGATGTGTCGAACCTACGGGTGTTTGGGTCCACTGCATGGGCCCAGATTCCACTTGATAAAAGAAGGGCTTTGCAACCACAAAGCATAGAATGTCTGTTTATCGGGTATCTCGATGAATCAAAAGGTTTCAAGCTTATGGATATAAAAACAAAACATATCATCATCGAGAAAAGTGTCAAGTTCGATGAGCCTCTTCAGGAGGTGGAACTAGTGAAGGAGAAAACTGCTGAATTTCCTTCCTATTCTACTGAATATTTGGATGATGAAATTGGGGGTGATGACCCTGATTTGGATCCTTTGATTTCTTATATCAGTGTGCAGCAATCATCAGATTTTGAATCAGAACCTGAAGTGCAAAATCATCTTCCCACATGGGCCCGACAGACACTCTCCTCCGCAGGAGATAACATTGGAAATCTGGATGATCCAAGGAGAACCCGGTTTGATTTCCAAAGAGTAGGTATTGCACTCTCTTGTCCTGATAATTTGCTGTCTGAAAATTTCTGTTTGATGATTAGTTCAGACCCAAAATCCTACTACCATGCTCAGAAGGATCCGAGATGGAAAGTTTCCATGGATGAAGAGATGAATTCTCTTCAGAAAAACACTACCTAGGAGCTAGTTTCTCTTCCTTTGGGAAGGAAATTGGTTCAATGCAAGTGGATGTTTTGGACCAAGGTTTCTACTGATGGTAGAACCTGAAAATATAAGGCAATTCTGGTGGCAAAAGGTTTCTCTCAGGCCCAAGGAGTGGACTACCATGAAACCTTTGCACCGGTTGCAAAAATGCACTCCATCCGCCTAGTTTTGGCAATTTCAGCATCTAAGCACTGGGAAGTGCACCATATGGATGTTAAGTCAGCCTTTATGCATGGAGATATTCATGAGGAGATATACATGAAGCATACTGAGGGTGACATCACTGATCCATCTTTGTTTTGCAAGCTAGAGAAGTCACTATACGGGTTAAAACAAGCCCCAAGAGAGTGGTATTCCAAGATGGATGCCTTCCTTCTCTCGCAAAACTTCCAAAGGTGTAGATCAGATACAAATGTGCATTTATAGTAGTATAATAGTCATTTGATCATTATTTTTTTATATTTTTATGACTTACTGATCACAGGTAGCACAATTGCTTCCATTTCAGCCATCAAAACTGCTCTCCACAATTCCTTTGAAATGACTGATTTGGGGCTCCTAAAACAATTTTTGGGGCTCGAAATTGAGAAAACTTCTGATGGGATTATGGTCACTCAATCCAAATAAATTTCAGACCTGTTAGTCAAATTTAACATGGCTGAATGTAGGCCTGCACCATTCCCTTTCCTTTCAGGGATCAGCCTTGAAGAAGGAAAAAGCACACCTCCCATGGACTGCACTATCTATCAACAACTGATTGGTAGCTTGTTGTACTTGACACATTCTCAGCCTGATATCTGTTATACCATGAATGCTGTATCAAGATACATGCAGCAGCCTCATGATCTTCATTGGAAGGCAGCCAAGAGGATCCTCTAGTATATTCAGGGAACCAGGACCTACTGCATTCACTATGCTGCAGACTCCGAGCTAGAGCTGGTTGGATACACAGATTCTGATTGGGAGGGTGATTCTATTGATGGGAAGTCTACTTCCATATATGTATTCATGTTTGGTGGTGGCCCCATTTGCTGGTGTAGAAAAAAGCAGGTTGCCATAGCACTATCTTCAGCAAAGGTCGAGTATCGAGGAGAGGTGAATGCTTGCATCCAAGCAGTTTGGTTGTATGGCATTCTTTCAGAGTTTGATCTTGGTAGTACTTTGTCCACTATTATTTTTTTTGACAATCAAAGTGCTATTAAGATATCTACAGATCCAGTTACCAGGTAGAGGACCAAGCATGTAGAGATACACATGCACTATATCAGGGAGCTAGTGCATGACAGGACCATCATTCCGCAATACTACCCGACTGATGAGCAAATTATAGACATCTTCACCAAGAGATTTTCAGAAAAGAAGTTCACTTAACTCCGTTCACTGTTGGGTGTGAGTTCATCAGGGTGATTCAGACTACTTTTAGTGTTCAACTTGAGGGGGGGGCTTTCCCACTGGGTTTTCCCTCTTTTCCTCACTTAGTTTGTTTTTGAGCATTGTTTCAGTTTTAGCATTGTACAGGGTGACCTATGGCCTTAGTTGTCGGGGCCGTAGAATTTTTATGCATTTATGTTTTCTAAATCCTCCTCAGTATAGCTTAAGGGGGGGTGTGGGAGACATTTACCACCTTACACACTCATTTTGGTCAATTTGGCCTAGTTAAACCACTATCCTAAGTATTATTGGCTTAATTAACATCAGTGGAGCATTAAATGTCATCAGCTACATCACATCCACGCCTACCTTCAGTCAAGGAGGCTAACTTAGCCTTCTCCTACATTCGGGGAGGCTAACTAGAGCACTCTGGGGGTGATCTAAGTGATATTAATGCACCTAATTTCTAACTGATCATTACAATCAGTTAAACAGGGTAGTGAAGGCCCCTCCCTTCATTAAATTGATTATTTAATGATTATTTAATGAACTGGAGTCAACAGGGGCGCCTCCAACCACTTCTGATGCTCAGTTACACTTCAGTTAACTGCATCAGGGTTCATTGGAGTCATTGAAGCACTACCACTTGATGGTTGGATTGCTATGACATGTGTCTAATCTATTTCAATTGAGACTCAGTCATTTATTGCACTCTGACTTCAGTTAGGGCTCAGTTGAGTCAATTAGGGTTTTGATCAGTGGTTAACTTGAGTGTTGACTGTGGCTTACATTCAGTTAAGCTAGACTCCCTCATTCAATTCAAATGACCTCCTTAGGAATTCAAATTTCTTCTCATTCATGCTTGTAGCATGACATTGTATTGTATTACTCATTCTTTGTGTGAATATACAGTGCGGCTACTCATTCTGTAGCCCTTTTGCACCATTTTCATGAATTATTGTCATTAATATATTGATGAGACTGTGTTTAGTCCCTAGATCACTGTGCAAGTTTAATATGAGACTCTTATGGGTCAGCCCTTGGCGCTAAACCCCTTCTGGACCTTCTGAATTCTGCTGACCTGGGATACACAGGCCAAGGTGCAGATTTCCCAAGGTATCAGGGAGGCTTTGTCCCTCATTCAGAGGGGGCAGCAGGAAAGTTCGGCTGGATTTCAGCTTCTTGAACAGATAACTATGAAGATTATGGACAGTCCCAGGGACACTACCACCACCCTGGATAACACCCCTGTCAACTTGCCAGCCAATGCGGAAGCCAGGGCTCCCCATACTCAGCAAGAGGAGCACCATCCCAGGCCAAACTTGGATGCGGGGAGATGAATTTTTGGGACTTTGGTTTCTTAGCCTGCTCAGTTTTGAGTTTTTGTTCTATTGTAAGTAGATGTGCAAAGTTTCTATTATTCTGTCGTTATGGGAAGAGTTGCTATTTTGGTTGGTTCTTGTTTCATTAGCAGACCCGTTTTTCGGCTGTAAGCATAAAAGGAATGAGTTTATAGTTTCCATTGTAATGGGATGGGTTCTAGTGTTGTTTAAATTACCAACTGTAAGAAGGAAAAGCTTGGTTACTTGTGTTTTAGTGTAATGGGATGGGTTTTGGTTCTAGTAGTATTTGTCGGCTTTAAAGAAAAGCGGCTTGGCTACATTTGGTTCACTATGATTGGGTGAATTTTAATATGCTTGGGTGAATTTTTGCAACCCTTCAAGGAATTTAGGGACAACCTGTATGAGCCCTACTGCTGTTGTTAGCCTAGTTCTGTCTAGTTTATCTAGCAAAACCAGGATTGTTTGTATCACCATTTTGTATATTAAAAGAATTTTCTCTTGCTTACTGATAAAAAAAAAGACTTGATCGTGCACATCCACCAACATTCAAATAAAGAGATAAGAATCCAAACCCACATGTGCTTGTGTTATCCAAGAAATCAAAGCATCGCCAAAAGAAAATATTCACCAAAGAATTACTAGAAAATAGCTTTCATTAACCAGAAAACTTCCTCAAGAGGAGTGCATCCATCCAAAGAAACCCTAATAGGGGTAGAACAAGTGCATAATGTATTATCCCATAAGTTTTGTCTTAAAATGAAAGCAAGGAGATCTATTTATATGATATCACACTCACTTTTTACAAAATATACAGGACGACATGCCTTAAAATAAGTCAATTTGAAATTATAAAATGTCAACTTAAAATTAAAAGGAAATAACAATAAAATATAGCCTAAGGTAGGCTCAAGATAAGCTACCTTAGGTATTTGTATCCTTAGGTGCCAAAACACGTTCAAATAAGTGAATCACTCCAAATGAAAGGCTGGAGTGAGCTGGAGGGAGGGTGTTATACCCCATCTAACCCCTATAATGATGTAAAATCCCTCAATGCCCTCCGCAGAGCATGAAAAGGCCTGGTACGAAGGATTAATTCCCTTGAAAAGATAAGGCCAGGAAGAGCAGGAACCCATTGACCGAAGGGCCAAAAGGGTGTCCTAAGTGGATGTGAAGGGAGATCAATGTCTCATAGTTGAAGCAAAGGCCACCAAAGAAGATAAACATGATATGGATCCTTGTGAACGAGTGGTCAACCCTTAGAGGCCTCAAACACCAACCCCGAGGTTAAAAAACCCCAATAAAGGGCAGTCAACGGTGCCATTAAGCCATAGTACCCATAAAGGGTGACCAAAGGGCCCATCTATGACTACCATTGCTCAATAACACCCATCCTAGTTGAAAAAATTGGCCCTCTCTCCCTGGGATACACTTGAAGGTGCGATGAGTACAGGTGCATCATAACAGTCTCAGTAGACGTTAATATTAATCATCATCATTATCAATATAAATTAATGTTGAACAAAAAATTTTCTCAAATTTTTACTGTTAGTTTTGAAACCTAAACATCAACATGTAAACGTTGTATGAGGTTCCTAAATACGAAGATCTAATGGTAATTGACCATTATTAAAAATTGACTATTATTAAAAAATAGAGAATATAGAAAATCACCATCAACAAATAACATTTTTTAATTTATTTGCATACTTTATGTTTATGACATATTTTGTCCGATTGGAATTTTGTTTTACTCAATTCCTAATTTTTATAATCTTTGAAAAATAAATATAATTGCTAATAATTAAATTATTAAAATAATGGTTAATAAAATATTAAATTAATTAATTAAAAAAATGTGGTTTGGGTAAGTAATTAGGGAATTTAATTACGTCGAAGGCGTTTCACAATGGAGACGCAGTCTCAAAAGATTCCTCGTCTCCCTGTCCACTGACATTTCGACAAGTGTCTCTTTCACTTAGTGAATGGGGACTGAACAGATGTTGTGTCTCGCGTCTCACGTGTTGAATGGCTTTACATGCCCAAGTTTTTGCGATGTCCAAATCAATCTCCTCCTTCAGTTTCTTTGCATGCACGCATGCTGATCAATTTCATTTTTTTTGTACTGCACTTCAGTTGAGTCCCCGATTCTGCAATCTTGATTTCAAAACTTCTGTCCCGCAAACCGCAAGTGTCCTCTGTGTTATGACCGCTTCTACGCATGAATGGATTGATGGACTTATGGCCACATTTGTTAATGGCCGACATGATATCCTCCTCCAGTTTCTTTGCATGCATGTATGTTGATCAATTTTTGTTTTTTTTGTAATGCACTTCAGTTGAGTCCCTGATTCTACGATCTTGATTCCAAAACTTCTATCCCATAGACTGCAGGTGTCCTTTGGGTTGCGGTTGATGTTGTGCGTGAATGGATTGATGGACTTATGGATAGTTTTTATATAAGATTGCCAATTGTGAATCCTTCTTCCCATTTGGTGTTTAGGGTGTTTTTCTGATAGGTGGCTTGCGTGTTTTCACTACACTTCTATCTGTTGTCCTAAAAGACCGGTCCTGGCATATTTTTTGTACACAGTTTCATTGTCCTTCACTGCATTTCATTTCTTTCAATTGGGAATAGCCCTTGCCAATATTTTACACCCAAGATTTTGTGAAAGTTTCAATCTAGCAAGTTTTGTGGATTTAGGCTAAGATTTTGTCGATGCATTTTGTTGCTTTAGGCTCACAGTTTGTGGGCTCAATCTGGTTGTGGCTTCATTTCACAACTGCTTCAATCAATGAAATAAACTTTTCCCATGTCCCTTCATCCACATTAATGCTTCATCAATGCATTGTTGCTCCATTAATGCAAGAAAGGTTGTCATTGGATTTAGACATGGCCTTATATCTTAATTTTGGCTCACCTTCTGACGATCTCCAAGATCTTGTTACAATACTATATTTACCGCATTTGTTGTTGCACCGCCTTTGCTTTACACATATATACAAGGCTTCAGGTAACCACTATTTCTTACTGTTTTCTTTTTCTTTGGTTATATTGATTTAGGTGCGCTTCATTTACACTAGAGAATTTCCAACATATCAGGTTTTCCAACCTTGTTAAATTTGCAGGTATTCCTTCAGTCTGCTTAAATGTTTTGAACATCCATTGTGGTAGAAAAATTGTTGCTTTGTATTTGACCTTACAAACAGGTTCTATTACTGTCTTTAAATTTCCACAAATCTATTTAACTCATGGTATATATGTATATGTCTAAAGAGGTGTTTTAAACCTCAATTAAATGATAGGTATCAGTTTTTAGGATAAATGAAAGTGTTGCTTATGAGATGGTTAAACACCCTTGCTCTGTTTTAAGTAACTATGACTCCTGCTCTGTTGGAGAAGGACCGTGACTTGTATTGGTTATGTGGCTTCAAAATGGTGTAATACTCATGCTATGTTTTGAATCAATGAGTCTTGTATTTGGTTATATTTTAACCCTCTCATCGTTGCATCTTAGTGAGGTCCATGTATAATACTATTAGTATTTAAATGAATGTTGAAGCTGTAAAGGAAAGTGTGTCAACTGTAGTTTTCTTAGGAAACTGACTAGTAAACCCCACTACTAAATTTCCTAGGCCTGCACTTATTTTACATAAGGAACTATGAATAAAGCTGCAAGGCCATAAAAAATTAATAACCTCTTACAATCATTATCAAGCTTAAAAATCACTATATAACAGTCATTATGAAGCTTACAGATCCAATTTGTAAGAAGAATAGTCGTTTCAAAACTGAATTGACTTTTTCAACTTCCGCCTTCTGAAGCAACTTTTATTTAAAAAAAAATCTTTAGAAGCTTCCACCTTCCGCATTCCACTTTCCACAGTGCAGAATACGGGGACCCATTTTTTAAACTCATCGAGGAAATCTATTCTTGACTTCCGCCTATGCATATTCCAGAATTTTCATTTTTCATCAATAAAACTTTCTTGCCGACTTCCACTTTTCACTGTGCGGAATGCGGAAATCAGAAGTTGCAAGTTTGCAATTAACTTTTGGTGCTTTCCGACTTCCACTTTCCACCATGCGGAATGCAAAAACCGAAAAAGTCGTTGTCACTTTTTTTTCTCATGTTTTTCCCTGAAATTATTTTTTCTTCCACTTTCCGCTTTTAGAAGTATGAAATGCGGAATGTGGAACTTCGAAACGGTTTTAGTTCAAATACATTTATTTCCAACTTGCAGCTTCTATTGTATGGAATGTGGAATCCAGAAATGCCAAATCCAAACTTTCTATTTTTGAGGTTTTAGTTGCCGCCTATGCAGATTCCGGAATTTTCATTTTTCGTCAGTCAAACTTTCTTACTAAATTCCTCTTTCCGCAGTGTGGAATGCAAAAATCAGAAGTTACAAGTTCCTAATTAACTTTCTGTGCTTTCTGACTTCCACTTTCCTCTGTGCGGAATGCGAAAGCAAGAAAAGTCTTTGTCGCATTTTGTTCTCATGTTTTTCTGCACAATTCTTTTTTCTTCTGCTTTCCGCTTTCGGAAGTATGGAATGCGGATTACGGAACCTCGATACATTTTTAGTTCAAATACATTTCTTTCTGACTTCTACTTTTCGTTGTGCATAATGTGGAAGCCAGAAACGCCAAATCCAAACTTTCCCAAATTTCTATTTCTGAAGTTTCTATTGTGCGATTTCATCTCATCTTTTGCCTATCTTTCTGTTAGGATTATTAATCCTCCCTTTTTCAAATGTCTATTAGATTAATTTAGCCTAATTTAGGAACCTTAATTAATTATCTGGGTCCACTAGTAGAATCGGATCCACTTGTCCTAATGGGACCACATGTACCAGTCACTAGAGTGTGGGGAACACTGCTAGAGGTTAAATTCCACTTACTGCATGTGCATGCATCAGTTTGGGTTCCTCCTAAACCAATCCCTACATTTTAGGAGCCACTAGGAGTCCTGACACCAACCTACATCAGTTAATACTAGTTAGTCTCAGTTATCCCCTAGTTACTTTTGCTTAGTTCACAATCAGTTAGCTAGAGCTAGCTATGCATGGCTAATGCATGGTTGCATGTGGATTAGGCACCTTTTCCCACCTACCACACTCAATTGCACTAAGTTAACTACTTGTCATTGATTTATTGAGTTGGTTGCACATCTGGGAGTTGATCTGTTGGACTTCGATATTGATTGAGACACCATGAGTTAGATGGTCAGTTAGATATAGTCACATCCAGTGGATAGATTCGAATCCATCCCTAATTTATTCGAATTCTCTTCCTATGTAAACTATTCTAACACCGTATATTATTATTGTGAATGATACTGTAAATTCCTGAGCAATACTCATTTGTTTCCTGTGTGGTTTTTTTCTTCAGTTTGTATCTTCATTCTCCATTTGCTGCAAAAATTATTAGAACTATTTGCTTGAATATCTAAATGGCAGTAAAATTCTAATATGGTATCAAAGCCTTCTCAGGCAGGTTTTGTGCTTGTTTCTCCCCATTGAACATCAGAAGCAGTTGGGTTTCCACAAAAGTCCCCTATGATGATCTGCTAGCTCTGGATTTATTTAGAGTAGTGGAGAGGGCGTGACGGACCCTGAAAACATGTTCATGTCGAGAGGAAAAGAATGATTCTAATCGTTCAAATGTTTTAGTTTATTTTGTAGTAACAATTGATAGGTGCTATGTAGCTTGTGTGAATTTTTGTAGTCTTTTAATCAGAGCAATTATGAGTTCTCAATATCCTACACCTCACATCCTTACAACTTCCAATTATTTTGATTAGAGGGTGGATATGCAGCTAGCCTTGCGCCAGCATCGATACCTCAGGATAATATAAGGAAGGGAGGTAGAGCCTCATCATCTAGTTGAAAAGAACAAGTTTATGAACCATCGTGATGAAGCATTCGGGTACTTATGCACTCATATATCCAAAGATCGCCTCTTCCACCTAGAAGGCTTAAGGACTCCCAGAGAATCCTAGGAGAAGTTTGATATCTTTTTTAATAAACAAGATGAGCTTCAGGGACACATTCTAGAGAATGAGTTGGTATCTTTACAGCCCAGCAATTTCGAGACTATTGAGCAATTATTTACTAAATTCAAGTCTCTTTCATTTCAATGCAGACAGTGTAGAATATAATAGAAGGATGAGAAAAATGTCCTTTCCATACTCAACAAACTAGGACCTGAGTATTCCGTATTTGTTTCTATATTTCATTCCAAGCGGGATGGCTTCCCCAATTGGAAAATTTCTTCATTAGATTATTTTTTCCGAGTCCTTAATCAAGGAGAAAGACAAGTTGATTTGAATGGGAGTCATCAAGACCTCCAAATATCAAGCTCTCCTAGTTATTGACTCTTCCAAAGTGCAAGAAAAGGGGAAATCAAATAAGAAGGAGCCAAAAGCAGCTGATTTGAAGCCTAAACATAATCAACAAACTTCTGAAGGGGCCTCCGGATCTAAGAAAAATAAGTTTGAAAAGAAGTTATGT
This sequence comes from Pseudotsuga menziesii, assembly GCA_001517045.1. NCBI lineage: Eukaryota > Viridiplantae > Streptophyta > Pinopsida > Pinales > Pinaceae > Pseudotsuga > Pseudotsuga menziesii. Next base: position 613,761 of record LPNX011108441.1, read on the forward strand.
CCCTATTATGAAAATGTGTACCATCTTGAATATCATTGTATGAGGAAGCAACTGGATGAAATGACACCTCTTCTCAAGTAGCATAACATTGCTCCTCCAAGAGAAAAGAATCCTGATGAAGAACCATAGACAGAAGATGATGAAAGGTGCCATGCTTTGAAATATAGCCTTACATAGTCTACCTCATACATAATTGATTCTGGAGCTTCCAATCACATGGTTGCTTCCAAATAATCCTTCTATACCCTCTCACTGTCAAAGGGGCCTAACATTCACATGGGAGATGATTCCCAAATTCCAGCAGAAGGAAGGGGCTCAGTTAGAGAGAAGCATGGTGAGTTCAAAAATGTATTGTATGTGCCCTCCCCTGCTGCTAACCTGTTGTCTGTTTATCAGATGACTCATACAAGCTCTCCCAAGAGAGTTACATTCAATTCAGAAACAATTGAGATTACAGAAAAATCCACTAGACAACTTATAGAGAAAGGTATTGCAAATCACTCTACCAAAGCTTATGAATTTTCACATGTCTTACTGTCTCTCCTCCTACAACTTTATTGTCTCATGCTAACAACACCAGCAATATTTGGCATGAGAGATTCAACCATCGCAATTTCAAATATCTGCAGCAACTCCACAATGATAAAATGGTTGAAGGTTTTCCCTCCATCCAAACTTCCAATGGAGTATGTGCTGGTTTCTTGGTAGGTAAGCATCCAAAAAAGAAGTATGATGTTTTGAAGGCACAAAGAGATGCCTCTATACTTGATTTTATACATAGTGATGTAGCGAGACCTATGCCCACAAAATCCATTAATGGTTGCAAGTACTTCCTCACCTTTATTGATGATTGTTCTAGGTACTGCTCGATCTACTTCATGAAACAAAAATCATAATTTTTTGAAGCCTTTAAAGTTTTTAAGGTTATGGTTGAGAACAATTTCAATAAGAATATCAAGTAAATAAGATCTTATAAAGGAGGAGAGTACATCAAAGGAGATTTCCAGAGCTCTTATGAATCAGAGGGGATTCCAATGGAACACTCAATTCCATACACCCCACAACAGAATGGTGTGGCTTAGAGGAAGAATAGATCACTGAAAGAGATGGAAACATGCCTTCTCCATGCCAAACATATACCTCCTTCTCTTTGGGTTGAACTAGTCAACTATGCTTTGTATTTGCATAATAGGGTACTCCACAAGTCAGTAGTTGGGGTCACTCATTCGAAGCACTGCATGGGCATAAACCCAATGTCTCTTGTATGAGAGTTTTTGGTTCCAAATCTTCAACCAAAATACCACTTGACAAGAGGAAGGACTTAGAAACCCAAAGTAGCGAATGCATTCTACTAGGCTATGCAAAAGATGCAAAAGCTTACAAACTGATGGAGGTTGCAACCAGAAGATGCTTCATTGAGAGAAGTGTCTAGTTCGAAGAAGATACGTTGTATGACACACCTCCAGTAGCAGAAGAAGGTATAACTATTTATCCACCTATTTTTGATGATGATGATGTGCTACAGGTTTCAGATTCAGATGAAGAAGATCACATTCAACATGATCCTGTTATTGAGACTGAATCTCAAGAGATTCTAGATACAGATCTAGTACCCATTCCTAATCAGAATCCTAAACCTAGATGGCCTCAAAATATTCTTGATGCAACTAGAAGTGGTGCTAGATATCCAGAAGACAGAAGAAGAACAAGGTCCCAGTATCAGAATGAGAACATTGCACTATCTCTCACAGATTCACTCTCTACAGTATGGTGTAGCAAATTTCTAGGTCGGTGCTACTTGATGATGGCGAATGATCAGCTACATGTCCCATAGAAGCATAAACTTGATCATTCCCTACCTTCACCATCCACAAGAGACAAACAGAGTCATCAGTTCAAAAGTACATTGAGAGGTCTACTGATGGACCATGTTGCTGCATAGAGCTGCAAATTTGTAGCAGTGTTTTTGATCAAGTTATTTTTCTAAGGAGGAAGCTTCTTTATTCTAAATATAGCTTGCAGTTTGCTATTTCTTGCTTAATTTTTAGGCGGGGGGTTCCCATGAGGTTTTCCCCTGTTTCCTCGGTTGTATTAAGCATCATTTTTTACTATCTTTTAGATTGTATTTGGGTGACCTATGGTCTTGTTAGCAGGGCCCACATTTTTCCAAGTTAGGATTCAAGGGGGGGTGTTAGAATTATTAATCCTCCCTTGGTCAAATTTTTATTAGATTAATTTAGCCTAACTTAGGAACCTTAATTAATTATTTGGGTCCACTAGTACAATTGAGTCTATTTGTGCTAATGGGGCCACATGTACCAGTCACTAGAGTGTGGGGAACACTGGTAGAGGTTAATTGACACTTATTGCATGTGCATGCATCATTTTGGGTGCCTCTTAGACCAATCCCTACATTTTAGGAGCCACTGGGAGTCCCGACACCAACCTACATCAGTTAGTTGGAGTTAGTACTAGTTAGTCTCAATTATCCTCCAGTTACTTTCAATTAGTTCACAATCAGTTAGCTAGTGCTAGCTATGCATGGCTAATGCATGGCTGCATGTGGAGTAGGTGCCTTTTCCCACCTACCACACTCAGTTGCACTGAGTTAACTAGCTATCACTAATTGATTGAGTTGGTTGGACATATAGGAGTTGATCTGTTGGACTCTGATTATGATTGAGACACCATGAGTTAGATGGTCAATTAGATACAGTCACATCCAGTGGATAGATTCAAATCCATCCCTAATTGAATCGAATTCTTTTCCTATGTAAACTATTGTAACACCGAATATTATTATTATGAATGATACTGTAAATTCCCGAGCAATACTCATCTGTTTCATGTGTGTTTTGTTTTTTTCAGTTTGTATCTTCATTCTCCATTTGTTGCAAACATTATTAGAACTATCTACTTGAAGATCTAAATGGCATTCAAATTCTAATACTTTCTGTTTTCTGACTTTCACCCAAGAAAACATAGATAAAACATATTCAAACCTTGTCCTAGAAGGCCCGTGCTATTGTTCCAACTATTTTATGACGTTTAAAATATATTCTATAAGCTTGAAAAAACATAAGGCGTGGTTCTATGTTTGTGACAGTCCACATTTAATAATTATAACAGATAATGAATAACAATAACCGGACTCATGGCATATGTTCATGTGAATATTTTTTATATATATGCATTTAGTTATGTGACATGGATATGTTACATTGAAAATAGGTTTTTTTTTGTTCATGCCCTGTTTCATTCCACAGGAAAAAAGAACCATCACGTTATGGAGACTATGCTAACTGAATATTTTATTTTACTCTTGCTACATGGTGTTGTCAGCCTTTTCCCGTTGGTACATGTATCCTCATTAAACCAAGTGAACTCACTCAACTCATCATCCATTCGGTTCTGAATTTCTATCTCAGACGACCTTCACAAGCATGAGCTATTGCTTCCATTTATATATAGTAGTCTTGTAGAAAATGGACAACTAAAAGAAGGAACTATAATCAAAATTACCCAATGTACATGCAGCATTGTACATAATTCAAAGTATGTTTTATTTGCTCGTCATTTTTTTCCACTTAATCAATTTCACACTGTTCATGCATCCAATGTTTTTCTCTCCCATTACTCTCTAACATAGTTCTTCTCACGGGACTATCACATTGCTTGCACTCGAATTGTTCACAGTCGATGCAACAATTATTGGAGAGCCTGCACCTTACCACTTACCTGTAGCTTCTCCCTCACAGAGTAGTTCCTCTATTGCAGTGAACCCTAGCGTAATAAATGAAAACCCTGTCTTTCCTGCATTGACTATCCCATTCACATCACTCTCCTCTTCTATCAAAGTTTGGAACATTCAAGGCCGAGTTGTTGCCAAGACAAACATACATCAATATGGAGACCGACGAGGGTATGGAAAAGTGTTTGGATTTTACCTTGTTAATGCTTCACATGATGAAATACACATATCTGCATTCAATGAATTGGAACTCTATTTGTATGACCAAATACAAATAGGAATAGTTTATATAGTATCAAATGGCACAATGAAAGAATCCAATCCAATTTTCAACCATTTAAAAAGCCATAATGATATTTTCCTAGGTTCCTCGTCTACTATCCAACCATGCTTAGATGAATACCCCTTAATACCTTTATATTGCTTTAACTTTAAAACTATTGAGGAGATTCAAATTATACTTGTCAATTCCATGGTTGATCTTGTTGGACCTGTCATTTCAGTTTCACCTACATCCACAATACGGAAATGGGATGGTGTTGAAACTGTATGACGCAGCATTGGACTCTGTGACATGTCAGGCTATAGTATTGGCATAACACTTTGGGGAGAACATTTCCAAATTGAAGGAGATGATCTTGCCAGCCTACGTTGTTTAGCTACTCCTCCAGCTGTAGCAATCAAAGGAGGCCGCATTACAGATTTTAATGGAAAACTATTGGGACTGTTTCCAACACTACTATTTTTATAAACCCAAAAATTGAAGAAACTGTGGTTCTCCAGAGATGGTTTCATGAAAATGTATTTTTTTCAGCATCACCATATTTAAGCCAAAAACTTAATGCCTCTAATTCAGCTCCTCGTAAAATCATCACCATCAACAAGCTACAAATTCTTCAACCATCTGAAAAACTTGTTTAGTACTCTCTTGTTGCAACCATCACAAATGTTAACATGGATGACTTTCATTTCCTTTCATGCCCTCTTTTTATTGATGGTATACAATGCATGCAAAAGATTTCCCACAAAGTTGGAGACATTTGGCATTGTGGTAAATGTGATGAGGAGTTTCTTGAATGTGACTACCGATACATACTAAAGGTTGACTTTGAAGATACAATTAAATACCTTCATGGTGTCATAGCTTTTGATGATGCAGCAAGCCAACTTATGGGAATTTCCACAAAATACCTATGTCTTCTCTCAATTGAAGCAGCATCAATTGTTGAAATAGTTCAGAAGATTTGCAACAAACAAATAGTTTTTACTCTTTCAGTTAGAATAGAGACCTTCTGTGGAATTGCATGCCTAGAAGTTGTAATTGTCATGGTTGAAAACACATAATCAACAATTTCAGATGGGCATTTAAATACATACCTAATTTCGGCTTGATACTTAAGCATTCTTTATTGTCTGTAATGAATGCCCTCAATTATCAATTTTAAGTCCTTATTTCATAGTTCAACATAGCATGATATTTTTTTTAACTCCCTTGTAACAGTTCTATTTTGTAATCTCATAATTACACTATACAAGCTATCACTTAACGTTTTTAACCTAAATTGTTGATACAACGTATATGGTAACTTTTGAATACAATACTAATTTGCTATTGTATTTATTTATAAAATAAAAAACTTTCTTTTATTCTTTGTTAGCACGACTTTTCATTCTTTTGTACAGAACAATAATTACATTTAATGTTTTTTTTTCATATATCCTTTCTCATACTACACTTTTCTCTTTTATATTTCTTCTTTCTTACAATTATCCATCTAGGACTTGAAAAAAATACTTACTCCATAAATATTATTTTAAGCTACATTCTTAGTTCCCAATATGAAATTAGTTAACATTTGATTTATATCTTGTGTTTTATATCCATATACTTTGCAGTTAATACATATAGAAAATGTGTCACTTCCAGCAATAAAAGCTTTTAAGTCTTTAACAAGTTTACGATTTTCTTGTAGGAATTATGCCGACTCATGACAATGAACAAGCCAATGCACAAAGAAGAGTTGTATATGCACAAAAAAAAGATGAAAACAACAAGAAACAACGTCTTCTTTACAGAGCTACTCGTCTACCTGTGGATATGTCTTCTTCATTTTCTCTTACCCAACCTTCCAACAGACCTTCCCTTCCATCCCCTAATATGCTAAATCCATTGAACACCCGCCTCGATTATGCACATCAACGATTTCGTAAAACAATGGACCAACTAGCTGATATGGATGTCTGGTCAATTTGCAAAGAATGTTACCCTGGTATTGCAATGAAAAAGTTCCATCGTGCATACACTTGTTCTCGTTGTATTCTAGAAAGAAAAGGCCATCACTTTTCATTGGAAAACAATATGGACCCAGGCATCCAACCACCTATCCTTGCAGTACTTACACAAGTTGAATAAATGCTCATTACTCATGCTAACCCAATATTACAAGTGACACATGCTCATGGTGGTCAATATAAATATTTTGGACATACTATTTTCTCCCTGCAAGACATTTCCAATATTGCCACATCCCTACACCCTTTAATATCAGAACTTGACATCCTTGTTGTTCACAAATTCAACTCTACAAACAATCCATATGAACTGTTTGTTAGTCGAACACGTGTTCTTGCTGCCCTTCAATACAAAATGGCAAATGACCCATACTACAAGGATGTACAAATAAATCTTATTGCATTAGATTCTTTGCCTCTTATATCAACATACATTTAACCTATGATTCTGCATGTTAATAGCAATGATACATTATCTCATCAGCAAACTTTGTCATGTACAGTTCAACCACCAAATTCATTTGAACCCTATGAATTAGAATCCTCCTCGTTTATTTCAACACAAACTAATTCTAGAACTAAGGTTGAATAAATTAGACACTGTTACACATACCAAATATCCCACTACCACCTTCCATTGATTGGCCCCCTATATGCATCTTCCCTAGCAATGAGTACAACACAGAAGGCCTTCTTTGGATGGATTTTCCAACATTGGTCCCCACAGGTGCAACAATTCCTAAAAAACCACGCATTCATGAAGTTGAGATGCACGAATATGCACTTCACCTCATTCACTATCATGACAACATATTTGGCCAACATCCTCACTTCTGGTACTACATATACAATCTAATCATGTGTCATTGGAGTAATGCTACTGCTTATGTATTTATGTATTTGTGAAAATTAATCTTGAAGATACACTACCTCCCACAATACTTGAGCTTGTTAACCAATTGCAAGACATGCCTAATGACAAAATTGGTGACCGGGTCGCAAGTTTTGGGTCTTCATTACATTGAAAACACTCGTATTAGAACAAAAGTAGAGTTGAAAACCATTTTGGCCATATGGCCTCCTTCATCCTCTACCATAACAGTAAAATCAAAACCATGATAAACAAGTAAACGGCCGTAAGCACCATCGAATCCTTCTTTGCAAACCAGCAATGAAAGGCACCCCAAGGTGAAGAACCGAGGCTTACTGAGCCTGGGAAGCTCCTGCCCTTTCACGTTCTTGGTGAAAACCTTCTTTCGTTGATAGTAAATACAACCAATCCCCTTCACCTGCAGTCAAGATTATTGTGTTATAAAAAAATTAGAACTTAGCTTTTTTTGTTTTTAAAAAGAGTTATTTCAGTATTGAAGGAGTGCAAAGACTTACCATTATCTTTTACATAAGATTCATGGAAATTATGTGGAAAAATCCAGTCTTCAACCGGTGAGCTTTAGGGCCGAGCTCAAGAAATCGTAACAACGTTTGAGCACAAATCGAAACCACTAAATGCCTTGAGTAGTCTTTAGAACTACGATTTTGGTGTTAAGCTCACGTTTTAGCAGAAAACCAAAGCTTCAAACCTCTCTTAATGCCACCACGTTGAGGTTACAGACCCGAAAATGACGAAGGTCGATCGGCCACTCCTTCCTGGCCAAAAGAGCTAAAATAATAAAATGACTTTAGAACAGTGGTTCGGGAAAAAGTCTGTGGTTTTATATGTCTAGGGTTATGCCAAAAACCTTAAAAAAAAATAGCTTACACGTGGACTCCACTAAGTTTTCGATCTTTATGACTTGGATATAGTTGGACTGAAATTCATAAAATTAAATAAAATTATGGTTTCCTTCATAATAAAACAATTCCAATGTTTTGCATATGATATGTATAAGATACTTATACCTAGTTTTAAAGATACATTTGGAAATAAAATTATGTCTAGGTTAGGTACATAACAGGCACTATGTAATAACTTTGGGAAATAATTATATTATTAACATGCATTTTTTAGTTACATAATAAGCATTGTGTAATTACTTAGAATAGTATGTTATATGCATTGAAAGTGTATTTGTATATACAAGCTTTGGTTTTAGTTTTCACACGGATAGAATAAAAGTTGCTAAACAAAAATAGAGATGTTAATGCTAGAACTTAGGATGTTATAAGTTTAAGCAAGAACAAATTTCATAGTTATAAAATATATGGAGAGGATTTAGGGTTTAAGTACTTACAACAACTAAGAGCATGTCAGTATTTTACATTCCACCAGACTTGTAAAATAGATAGACATCTTAGCAATTCTAGTACATTTTTTTCTCAAGGTAAGTATACTTGGTTGTGGAACTGGGAGATTCTTACACATCGTTAAGATAGACTAAATTTTAAAGTTCAGAACTTCCTTTCCTTAACTTACTCTTACCATCTTCCGAACTTTTAATTTTGGTACTTCATTACCTGGAAGAAAAATCTTACCTGTAAAGACCTGTAAAAGCATATCAATCTACATTAGCTTGAGAAGTCTAAGTAAGATTCGGGAAAAACCTCGAAGCCCCTTTAATAAGACAAGAAAAACAAATATCATAATTCATGCACGTACTCGAGGGTAAACAGTTGATTTGATTTTTCTTCAAGTCTCTAATTCTATAACTTTCAACACTAAGAGAAATCAATAATGAATGATGTTAGTAACAAATGTGTTTGGATTTAGTAATTAAATTCTATAGTATCTAGCTTCAGTTAATCAAGAATATTAACTTTTAGTTGTTAAACTAACATTTTTAGGCTATGACTTAGCATTAATTGTCACAATAAAAAGTTTTAAATTTTTTGTGATTTTTGGAGTGTTACAATAAGCTTATAACCGATGTGATATAAAGAAATTACTACATAAGCTACATAATAAGCTTGGAAACCTAAAAAATTATTATCCATCCTCAAGAGTCAATCATTACAGGTTCCAACTCTAATCTACAAGGCTTAAGCGACTGAAAGCATGACTACGACTTTCCTCCCAACCATTGACTCTAATTGGTGTAGGTTGTCTTCCGAGAATTGGTCTAATTCTTTTCCACCATAGGAACAGACTCCCTATAGACAACCTTGCCAACATTGCTAATTCATTATAAACGATGTACTATAAAAAAATTACTATCTTTAACATCATAAGCTACATAATAAGCTTATAACCGATGTACTTATAAAGAAATTACTATCTTTAAAAACATCATCTACATAATAAGCTTATAACTGATGTGCTATAAATAAATTACTATCTTTAACAACATAAGCTACATAATAAGCTTGAAAACCTGATAAATTATTATCCATCCTCAAGAGTTAATCATTACGGGTTCAAACTCTAATCTACAAGGCTTAAGCGACTGAAAGCATGACTACGGATTTCCTCCCAACTATTGGCTCTAATTGGTGTAGGTTATTTCGCCTAGAGCCACCCCCGAGCCGGGTGGCAAATCCACTAAGGTAAGTTTATAACATGAGACACTCTTCAAGGATCAAGGTGACTTTGTTATTAAACATATAGCCTATCCCAAATCAAGCTAGGCATAATGTTATTTATTAAAATCCTTTGAATAACCCAACCACACATAAATATGTACTATGGATCTGTGATTTAAGATCACAAATGTAGATGGCTAAATTGCATAAAACCTATACAATTTGATCCTTCCCAAATCTATAAGTATAGAATGTGCATGTCCCTAGACATATCTCATAGTAGAATACAATTGATAAGCATGAATAAGAGTACACAAACCTAGATCGAAAACACTGACAATGACTAAAGCATAGTGTATCAATCAATCAACGTAGGCCAGGTTAAAACGCGTAAACATAGATGTAGATATCTCGGATCTACTAGATCAAAGCGTCAATAAAATAACAAGGAAAACCTATATACATCGATCTTTATCAGATCTGCTAGGTCATAGATCAAATAAAAGAGCAAATGCAATAAATTGTATCCAACAAATAAAAACTACAATGCAACTATTGAAATTGCATCTAATACTTGTAATCGAAACTCATACGACTGTTCAAATGTAGATAAAGATTGATACATCCAGCGTAAACATGTATCCATACCTTCGATCTAAATCTTGTATTGTAATATATATATATACGATCGATCACCAGCAAATAAAGGTAAAACAAGGGTTTATAAAGAGATCACAATAAACTCCAGATCCGCTTATCTCTCCACACATGCAGATTTGGTTTACATAGATCAGGATCTATTGAGCATAAGGTCTATTCATGAATTAAAACGAAGGTAATAACCTTTTTGGAAGTGGTCACGATCTCTTGATAATAAGATCGGTTCATAAAGTAAATACACAGGCGAATCGTCAATGCAAAGATCAATTATCTATATAAAGTTTTGTTCATAAATCGCAGGCAAAGTTCAAAGGTTATAATAGTACAAATCCAATTGTAAATCGCAGGAAAAGTTCAGAGATTATAATCTATATTCATATATAATTGTAAATCATAGGAAAAGTTCCGAGATTATAATAGAACATATCCAATTGTAAATTGCAAGCAAAGTTCAGATATTATAATCTATATTCATATCTAATTGTAAATCGTAGGCAAAGTTCATAGATAATAATCTATATTCAGATCTAATTGTAAATCGCAGGAAAAGTTCATAGATTATAATAGTATAGATCCAATTGTAAATCACAGGAAAATTTAAGAGATTATAATCTACATTCATATCTAAGCATACATATGGAAAAATATTTGCTAAGTTTATTTCCTTGTTAGCGCGAACATTGGAAATTACTTGAAGAGTTTAGATCGCTTGTCAAACAAATTGAGAATGAAATTTTAGAGTTACCTCATTGCAGAGTGTAGATCGCATACTAGGAATATTTAACAGCGTAATTTCATATCGCACTTATGCTTCCTCAAACTTCGATGGTATGGTTGGGTGCGTCAAGCCCTTCAAACGACCCTCAATCAAACCATATATTAGATTCTAGATCTGTAAAAGGATAAACTCCCAGAGCGATTTTACCGAAGGTCCCTCTCCTTCTCACTTCACTTCTTTAATACTGTTGTAGTTCTCTCTATCTTTTTCTCTAGTGCATGTGGTACTAATATAACTTGATTATTATTATACTCTCTTTTTGGTACACAACCATATCACATGAGAAAATACATCTATTTCCTTGTAAAATATTATAACCTAAGTCATAATTTTACCAACTATTTTCTCAAGTAAAAGAGCTGCAGACTTAGGTTGATCGATTTCACGTAAGGTGTAGCTCATTACTGATTTATTAGATTTGAATTTTAGGTTAGCTTTATAATTTGTATGTAATGTTATTCAATCATAACCTTGAGGGTTTCGACCACAATCATTAACAATTAAGCAAAGGCATTATTCATATTAATTGACAAAGATAGATATCTATAGAAATATAGAGAGATCTCTTCCATTATAATACCCTCTTTTGGTTATGAAAAATAAATTATCTATTATCGACTTATTGGTATCATAGATTCGTAATAATAGGAATTAAATTTAATTCATGTTAATATTTGTTGATCTTACCCACCATTTGATGAAGGTGTAATTTACCATTAATTACTGTAACCAACGTCATCGAAACCATGATGACACCTAGTTGATTTTACTAGATCCGTAATTCTGGTGTATATTGGAATCCTCCATTGGCTCATTGGCTCTGAGGGTAACCTCATTCTTGCAGGTGTTCACAGTGTTGGGAGGGTTCAACACTTTGGTCAGGCGCTTCATCTTACACCGAACATTCGACCCTTCCCGCAACACCCAGGTAATTGGCTCATCACCATGTCCAAGCAACGTGGTATGCCCTGACGTGTCAGCAGCGGGAGAGGGAAATCCCAAAGGGGGATCAATGTTCAGATGGAGGAGGGGTACAAGGAAAAAATCTCAATGTCGTTCTGTATCCTCATTGATGATTGGGAAGGCAGGGTGGTGAACCTGCGTTTAGCAATGGGGCATGGTGGCAACAGGATTAACCACTACTAGATGGTTAAAAACATGCTAGGAAATATAATGGAGGATATTCTTAGTAATTGGAGTGCATCTCATGATACAATCCTTTTCGTGAAGGAAAAAATGGCAGAAATGGGTAGGCAGCTCAGCAGTCTGGATGCCACCTTTGCATGGAAATGCATGTCTGGCATTGCTGGGCAGGTGGGTCACGTGGATGGTGGAAGTGGAAGCGGGACAGGGGCAGGTCAAGGGATTCCATCTCGGTACCAATCCCTAGGTTGGCTCAAGATCCACCATTCCCCATCTCGACCACCATTGAACCATTGTTCAAGAGGGTGAGGGAAGGCAAACGGCCAACCAACGGCCACCACAGTACGCGTTAGTGACCAACGCTAACGCCACCAACAACTCAAAGGAAGGAGGATGGGGATTCCTAATCCTTGAAGAAAACCCCCCTCTTGATCCATGCTAAGGCCATCGGCAGAGTCACATTCCTCTCAAGAGTTGGACTATTATATCAGGTTTTTTTTCTTTTAGTGTTTAGTTTGGTTGCATCTGTGTTTATTTGGAAGGAAAAACTTTGTAATTATGATCCCTACCAGCTACTTTGGGTTCCTCAATATTTTGAAAATCCTCTGTAATAGCTTTCTCAGAAAACCCTCAGTTTTTTATAGGCTCGGATGGTGATTCCACCACCTGAGACCTCCTATGGACAAGGTATTTTTTGTAATTTTTGCTCTCTTAGATTAATTCAATTTGCAGCGTTATAAAAAAACATACCCTTACTGGAAAATGAGAATGTCTAATTATATTTAAATATATAAATAATACTAACATACCCCAGTGGATTATGAGAATGTCAAAGTAATAGGCAAGTTTTCATAGTATTTTAAAATATGGGTCAATGCAAGAAGATGATGGACCTTTAAGATGCAATCCTAGTTTTCAAAAACAACATCATGCTACCAAAAAATACATCAACCCGAGCCTGACATAGCACTTGGTATGGTTCAACCCCAGCCTGACATGTCATAAAACATGTAGGATAGGAAACCACATCACGCACGCGTTATATAACTATAAAACGTGTACGCGTTATATACCTACAAAACGCACACGCGTTTTGTAGTTATAAAACGCGCACGCGATATGAAAATTATAAAATAAATAAATAAATACACAGTCCCGAGCCCATTTTCATTATCAGAAACGTGATTTCGACGGTCAGCACAGCGTTTGGAGCGAGATTTCGACAGGCATTGGAGCATTTGGAGCTGATTCAAGTGGAAGGGAGGAGATTTCACGCCCACCATTGGTTGATTCCTATACCCTCTCTTCATTTTATAACAAAATTACCATTTTGCCCTCTTATAGTTATGTATTTTAGTTCAAGCTATGTATTTTTAGTTCAAGGTTTATTACAAACTTTTTATTTTTTAAAAACAGTTCTGGAATCTCCTTTTTTTTTATTTAAATTACAATTTGTTTGCTTAGATTCATTTTAGGCCATGTATTGAATTACAATTTTAAAATAATGAAATTGCAAATGTATGAAAATTGCATTTTCAATTGTTAGATTTGAGAGTCAAAATCATCTCTAAACAAATGCAGGATGCTAAGCTATTTGGTTGAAGAGTATATATAGAGAGAGATATACAGTTGATAAAGAGCCATTGAACCATTGAGATAAGTCATGGATGTATGTTTGAGATAAGTCATGGAGTATATATATAGAGATATACAGTTGATAAAGAACCATTGAACCACTGAGTAAGCTGTAGAGTTCCATAACATATAACATGGAAGGTATTGTTTCAAATGTATTCAACAATATAATTAATTTCATGCCATGACTGGTTAATGTAAATTGGAAGCAATAATCTCCTATATCCAATCCACTAACTAGTTGAAAAAGCACATAGTTGAGTAACCACATTACCCAGTCATGGCATGACAACCACATAACATGGATATTTTATCCACCCTATGTTCCATGGTTAGTAATTTTTGAGGAGTCATTATCTCATTGATATCTAGTCTTCATCCATTCTAGGTTCTCTCAATTACATAACTTATAACCCTATGAGGCATGCAAC
>LPNX011108461.1:0-50895 GCA_001517045.1 Pseudotsuga menziesii
AGATACCCCGTGACCAAATTTGGTCATTTATCTTGGTCTTTTTTAGTTTAGTTTTATCATGTGACCAAAATTGGTCATTTATCTTGGTCTTTTTAAGTTAGCTCGCTTAAATATATCAATTTTGGTCATTTATCCCTTGAAAAAAATTGTGGTGACCAAAATTTTTGGTCTCTTGGTCACTAATCTCTCATTTTGCACTAGTGGAGGTTTGTTGAATAGTGTTGTTGGTTGTTGATGAAATGTGAAGCATGTATTGCACTTAGTTTTATTAAATTACACTTGAGCATTGACTTAACTTGTAATTTAATGAATCCAAACTCACATTTTTTAATTAGATATATCCAATTGGTGTACAAGTAGTGAGTTTAGCGAAACCTTGAAATACATTGTATTGCACTTATATTTATTAAATTACACAAACAAGAACTTTGAATTTAGTGTGCATGTAGTGAGTTCATTGAAACCTTTAAATATAAAAAAAAATTCATGCACAGTTTTCATTCTATGCCCTGGGTAGGGATTCAGCAAGTTGTGTCCCTGAAAGCATGTAGGAGGTGGGATTCAACGTGCCATAGAATCATGAGCATTGCTCAGATCGACGAACTGTTGGATCCATTGGATTCAAGACATTGGGATAGTGCTAGGGTGGCGCTATAATCTGTTTCCATGGATAAGAGACCATTTTGTTTGGTCAATTTTGGAAACTAGGGTTTTGCTTAGTAAGTGAATGTGAAATATTTGCACATGGGGGTCAAATTTGCATATTTCTTGACTGTGAAGGTGTGGCTAGAGTTCCCACATAAAACATGTCTAAACACACTTGCATGAACCATCAGAAACCCTTTTTGAATCACAGTTTCCATTCTATGCCTCGGGTAGCGATTCAATAGGTGTCCCTGAAAGCCTATAGGAGGTGGGATTCAACATCCGATAGAATCATGACCATTGATTGAATCGATGAAACATCGGCTCCATTAGATTTAGGACATCAGGATAGTGCTAGGGTGGCTCTCTAATCTAGTTCCATCGAGAAGATACCATTTTTCTGGTCAATTTTGGAAACTAGGGTTTTGCTCAATAAGTGAATGTGAAATTTTTGCACATGGGGGTCAAATTTGCATATTGCTCAAACATGAAGGTGTGGAAAGAATTCCCACATAAAATATTCCTAAACACACTTGCACAACCCAGTGAAATCCCTTTTTTATGCACAGTTTCCATTCTATGCTGCAGGTAGGGATTCAACAGGTGTCCCTGAAAGCCTGTAGAAGGTGGGATTCAACGTGCCATAGAATCATGACCGTTTCTTAGATCAATGAACCGTTAGATTCATTGGATTTAGTACATCGATATAGTGCTAGGGTGGCCCTTTAATCTAGTTCCATGGAGAAGAGACCATTATTGTGGTCAATTTTGGAAACTAGGGTTTTGCTCAGTAAGTGAATGTGAAATTTTTTCACATGGGGGTAAAATTCGCATATTGCTTGACCATGAAGGTGTGCCTAGTGTTCCCACATAACACATGCCTAAATACACTTGCATGACCCATTGAAATCCCTTTTTTATGCACAGTTTCCATTCTATGTCCCGAGTAGGGATTCAACAGGTGTCCCTGAAAGCCTGTAGGAGGTGGGATTCAATGTGCCATAGAATCATGACCATTGCTAAGATCGATGAACCATCAACTCTGCTGTATTAAGGAAATCGATATAGTGCTAGGGTGGCCCTCTAATCTGGTTCCATGGACAAGGGACTATTTTTTTGGTCAATTTTGGAAACTAGGGTTTTGCTCAGTAAGTGAATGTCCAATTTCTGCACATAGGGGTCAAATTAACATATTGGTTGACCGTGAAGGTGTGGCTAGTGTTCCCACATAACACATGCCTAAAAACGCTTACACGACCCATCGAAAGCCCTTTTTTATGCATAGTTTCCATTCTATGCCCAGGGTAGGATTCAACAAGTGTCCCTGAAAGCCTGTAGGAGGTGGGATTCAATGTGCCATAGAATCATGACCGTTGCTCGGATCGACAAACCATCAGCTCATTTGGATTCAGGACATCGAGATAGTGCTAGGGTGGCCCTCTAATATAGGTCCATGGACAAGGGATCATTTTTTCGGTCAATTTTTGAAACTAGGGTTTTGCTTAGTAAGTGAATGTCCAATTTCTACACATATGGGTCGGCTTTGCAAATTCCTTGACCATAAACATGTGGATAGCATTCCCACATGGAACCTGCCTAAACACACTTGCACGACCCACTGAAATCCCTTTTTGATGCATGGTTTCCACTCTATGCCCCAGTTAGGGATTCAATGGGTGTCCCTAAAAGCCTGTAGGAGGTGGGATTCAATGTTCCATAGATTGATGACCGTTTCTTGGATCGATGAACCATTGGCTCCATTGGATTTAGTACATCGGGATAGTGCTAGAGTGTCCCTCTACTCTGGATCCATGGACAAGGGATCTTTTTTTTGTCAATTTTGGAAACTAGGGTTTTTCTTAGTAAGTGAATGTGAAATTTTTGCACATAAAGGTCAGCTTGAAGGCGATTGTAGATCTTACTCTCATCCAAGAGATGTGAGCATTTGTATGATGAAATTCAAGAGGATACAATGCCATTACGTCAGTAAGCATGTAATGGAACATGTTTATGTTTAGAAACAAGTGGCCATTCTATTACGCCATTATTACAAAATATATATATCTTCATGCTACGAATGCTTCGAATAATACATGAATTTATAAAACAAGATTTAGAATAGTACATCTCTAATCAATTTAAACTATAATAAAATCACACATAACTTTCATCTCTTTCAAAGTTGTTACTCGAGGCCATTCATCAAATGCCATGTACATTAACAAAATGATAAAATAATGTGTAGGACATACATAATGTGCAGGATATAGTCATAACCATTATCTTGAATCAACCTTATAATACTCGGATACTTTTAGGTTTGATGTGTATCCCATGTATTCGTTAGATGAAAGACATCATCCCAAATAATAATTTTATTTATGCAGACCACACTGGTGCATCACTTAAGTGTGTCAATTTCGTGCATCCTTTAAACGTTTGTTAGGTTGTTATGTGGGTAAGGTGCTTTTCTATTTCACCAAGTTGGATTAGTTGCTTAGTTGTGCTGGGTGCTTATGTGTATTAGACCTATGTTCCATATTTTTTAATACAATTTGACATTGCTAATATAACATTGTATATGCAATTGGATTGTCGTAAAAAACAAATAAAATGTACATTTTTGTCATTACGTAATATTGTAATTGTGCATTGTTCTCAAATTTATAACTGATATCTCCATGCAATCGTAAAATCTATAAAAAATTGGGAACATTACACATAGAAACATTCTTCGCCACACATGTATAATCACACTTAAAATACTGAACCATGAATATCTCAAGAGCCTTGATATGAAATATTTTTTATATCATAAAAGTTATAATACAAAAATAGAAAGCCTATCTATGGTTTGTCAATGTACATGTATCAAAAACATATTTGATGTATATGTGCAAACAAAAGTACATCTATCCTGGACCGCACCCCTGTACTCTAACTCCGGATTGTACATAATGTTGGAGACATTTACCACCATACACACTCTTTTTGGTCAAATTGGCCTAGTTAAACCACTATCCTAAGTATTAATGACATTAGTTGACATTAGTGGAGCATTAAATGTCATCATCCAGTCACACCCACACCTACTTTCAGTCAAGGAGGCTAACTTAGCCTTCTCCTACATTCAGGGAGGCTAACTGGAGCACTCTAGGGGTGATCTGAGTGATATTAATGCACCTAATTGCTAACTGGTCGTTACAATCAGTTAAACAAGTTAGTGAAGGCACCTCCTTTCATTTAATTGATTATTTAATGATTAATTAATGAACTGGAGTCAACAGGGGCACCTCCACCAACTTTTGATGTTCAGTTCAACTTTAGTTAACCTCATCAGGGTTCATTGGAGTCATTGAAGTGCTAGCACTTGATGGTTGGCTTGCTATGACATGTGTCTGATCTTTTTCAGTTGAGACTCAGTCATTTATTACACTCCAGCTTCTGTTAGGGTTCAGTTGAGTCAATTAGGGTTTTTATCAGTGGTTAACTGAGTGTGGACTATGGCTTACAGTCAGTTAAGCTAGACTCACTCATTCAATTTGAATGACCTCCTTGAGGATTCAAATTGCTCATTCATTCATGCTTGTAGCATGACATTGTAATTGTAATCATTCATTCTTTATGTAAATACAGAGCGGCTACTATTCCCGTAGACTGATTACATCATTTCATGAATTATTTGTTGATTAATATTTGATGAGAGTGATGATTTGTTCCTAGATCAATATAAAATATTAATATGGTATCAGAGCTTACAGCGGGATGAAGCTTTATCTCTCAAAAACAAGCTTTTTGATATATTTCTGCTTGAAATTTGAGCAATAGCTCAAAAATCTAGCACTGCACCAGAAGCCAAGGATTACCACTTAATACCCCAAGTAAAGAACTTATTGATCAAGCTTGCTTGATTGACTATTCTGGGTGTGATGAAAGCCTAAAATGTGTAGGCTATTCGACCTTACATTGCCCTTTCTGTTTTGATTTTCAGGTTTCTACATGTGAAGCATTCGCTCCAGCAGATCCAGATGGCCTCCTCAGTAGATCTCTTGACTCCATACAATTTCCACTCATGGAAAGGTTATATGGAGATTCAACTGCACTCCAGAAGACTCTTTAGAGTCACCACAGACACTGAAGATGAGCCCAGTTCAGCCATAGAAAAATCAAGATTCTTGAACAAGAAGGATGAAGCCTTCGGTTTCTTGTGCCTCTCTATTTCCTGAGATCTTCTTTTCCATCTTGAAAAATTTAAGACTCCAAAATAAATATGGGACAAATTGGAAACTCTATATAGAAAGCACGATGACTTCAGGGTTTATTAGCTTGAAAATGAACTCATGTCTCTCCAGCCCTCCAATTTCAAGACTCTGAATGATTTCTCCACAAAGTTCAAGCATATTGTTTTACTCTTGAAGCAATGCAAAGTGGATAAGGAGGATGATCAGCTCATCCTCGCCATACTCTCCAAACTCGGGACTGATTATTCAGTTTTTGTTTCTACATTCCATGTGGGGAAGCTCACAACCCCTGGATGGAAGATGCCTACACTCAATCCCTTCATTGAGTCCCTAACATGTGAACATGACAAGCTTGTCTAGATGGGGATCATCAAATCCTCTCATGATCAAGCCCTTCATGTCTCGGGGCCCAAAGATCTAAAGGGTAAAGGAAAGCAGCAGAAAAATCCAAAAACTAAATTTGATGCTCCTAAACCTAGAGTTGAAAATTAGTAGCATGATGAGTCTTCCAGCTCAAGGAAGAACAAAGGAAAAGGGCACTATGGAAAGGGAAAAGTCAAGTGTTCTTATTGCGGGAAGGGCTTCCACCCTGAACATGCCTGCATGAAGAATAATCTTGATGAAGCAACCTCTCTCCTTGAGAGAAATCACATCAATCTTCTGGAGAGCTTTCGGAGGAGAGATCGGCAAGATCGAGAACCACAGAATGAAAAAGGTCATGCCCTCATGGAAAGCACTTCGAAGTCCAAAGCACTATTGATTGATTTTGGAGCTTTGAACCATATGATGGCTGAAAAATACTCCTTTTCATCCTTGGAGACCGACAAGTCCATCCCCATCCACATGGGAGATGACTCCACCATCATTTCGGAAGGACAAGGTACTGTTGATCATGAAAATGGATTTTTTTTCAAATGTTTTGTATGTACCATCTCTGGCATCAAATCTCCTTAGTGTCTATCAGATGACACATATAGGAGTCCCTAAGAGAGTTTCTTTCAGCCCAAATGATGTTGAGATAACAGAAATTGCATTCGGGAAACTCATTGCTAAAGGCCTTGCAAACCATCATGCAAAAGCTTATGAGTTCTCTCACTTTGTTGCGGATGCAAAGTCCACCGCTCTGCTAACTCATGGAAATGAGGTTAGTAGGGTATGGCATGAGAGGTTTGGCCATCTTAATTTCAAATATCTGTAGTAATTATAGAAACACTCCATGGTTGAAGTCTTCTTGGTCATCAAGGAAACCACAGGAATTTGCAAGGGTTGTGTGATTGGAAAACACCTTTAGCACAAGTTCGATCGAGGGAAGGAAAACCGAGCTACATGCATATTGGGGCTGATACATTCTGATATCAGCATTCTGATTCCTGTAACATCCATGAATGGATCAAGGTATCTTCTTACTTTTGTTGATGATTTTTCAAGGTACACATGGGTCTTCTTTATCAAAAACAAGTCTAAAGTATGTGAAAAAATTTCTGAATTGAAGGCCTTGATCGAAAATGCCTCTGGGCTTAAGATCAAGATATTGAGATGTGATAATGGAGGGGAGTATGTTAGTAATGAGTTGCTGTACATATCCTCCCAAAGTGGTATTCAGGTCCAACATTCAATTCCCTACACTCCCCAGCAGAACGGAGTAGCGGAAAGGAAGAATCAGTCTCTCAAGGAGATGACCACTTGTATGTTGGAATCCAATAAGCTTGCTGCAAATTTGTAGGCTGAGGCCATGCATGCTGCAGCATAAATTTAGAATAGGGTTACGGACTCATTCGTGAAATGGAAGGCCCCTTTCAAAGTATAATTAAGACACAAGCTGGATGTGTCAAACCTAGGAGTGTTTGGGTCCACTGCATGGGCCCGGTTTTCGCTTGATAAAAGAAGGGCTTTGCAACCGCAAAGAATAGAATGTATATTTATTGGGTATCCTGATGAATCTAAAGGTTTCAATCTGTTGGATATCAATACCAAACATATCATCATCGAGAGAAGTGTCAAGTTCAATGTGCCTCTTCAGGAGGTGCCACTAGTGAAGGAGAAAACTGTTGAATTTCCTTCCTATTCTACTAAAAATTTGGATGATGAAATTGGGGGTGATGACCCTGATTTGGATCCTATGATTTCTGATATCAATGTGTAGTAATCATCAGATGCTGAATTAGAACCTGAAGTGCAAAATCATCTTCCTACATGGGCTCGACAGACACTCTCCTCCGCATGAGACAACATTGGAAATCCTGATGATCCAAGGAGTACCCGGTCTGATTTCCAAAGAGGAGGTATTGTTCTCTCTTGTCCTGATAATTTGCTGTCCAAAAATTGCTATTTGATGATTAGTTTAGATCCAAAATCCTACTATCATGCTCGGAAGGATATGAGATGGCAAGTTGCCATGGATAAAGAGATGAATTGTCTTAAAAAAAACACTACTTGGGAGCTAGTTTCTCTTCCTCCGGGAAGGAAATTGGTTCAATGCAAGTGGGTGTTTTAGACTAAGGCTGCTGCTGATGGAAGCACCTAAAAATATAATGAAATTCTGGTGGAAAAAGGTTTCTCTCAGGTCCAAGGTGTGGACTACCATGAGACCTTTGCACCGATTGCAAAAATGGACTCCATCCACCTTGTTTTGGCAATTTCAACATCCAAGCACTGGGAAGTGCATCACATGGATGTTAAATCATCCTTTCTGCATGGAGATATTCATGATCAGATATACATGAAGTAGCCTGAGGGCTACATCACTGATCCATATTTGGTTTGCAAGCTAAAGAAGTCACTATACGGGTTAAAACATGCCCCAAGAGAGTGGTATTCCAAGATGGATGGCTTCCTTCTCTTGCAAAAATTTCAGAGGTGTGGATCAGATCCAAATGTGTATTTATAGTAGTATGATGGTCATATAATTATAATTTTTTTATATGTTTATGACTTATGGATCACATGTAGCAAAGTTGCCTCCATTTCAGCCATCAAAACTGCTCTCCATAATGCCTTTGAAATGAGTGATTTGGGGCTTCTAAAACAATTTTTGGGGCTTGAAATTGAGCAAAATTCTGATGGGATTATGGTAACTCGATACAAATACATTTCAAACATGTTATTCAAGTTTAACATGGCTAAATATAGGCTTGCACCATTCCCTTTCCTTTCAAGGATCAACCTTGAAGAAGGAAAAAGCACACCTCCCATGGACTGCACTATCTATCGACAGCTGATTGGTAGCTTGTTTTACTTGACACATTCTCAGCCTAATATTTTTTATGCCATGAATGGTGTATCAAGATACATGTAGAATCCTCATGATATTCATTGGAAGGCATCCAAGAGGATCCTCCAGTATATTCAGGGAACCAGGACCTACGACATTCACTATGCTGCAGACTCCGAGCTAGAGCTGGTTGGATACATAGATTCTGATTGGGAGGGTGATTCTATTGATCAAAATTATACTTTTGGATATGTATTCATGTTTGGTGGTGGCCCCATTTGCTGTTCAAGAAAAAAGCAGGCTGCCATGGCACTATCTTCAACAGAGGCCGAGTATTGAGGAGCGGTGAATGCTTGCATCCAAGCAGTTTGGTTGCAAGGCATTCTTTCAGAGTTTGGTCTTGGTAGTAATTTGTCCACTTTCCTCTTTTGTGACAATCAAAGTGATATTAAGATATCCATGGATCCAGTTACTAGGAAGAGGACCAAGCATGTAGAGATCCACATGGACTATATCAGGGAGCTAGTGCATGACAGGACCATCATTCTGCAATACTACCTGACTGATGAGCAGATTGTAGACATCTTCACCAAGATATTTTTAGAAAAGAAGTTCACTTACCTCCGTTCACTTTTGGGGGTGAGTTCATCAGGGTGATTCAGACTACTTTCAGTGTTCAACTTGAGGGGGGGGTTTTCCCACTGGGTTTTCCCTCTTTTCCTCACTTAGTTTGTTTTGATCATTGTTTTAGTTTCAACATTGTACAGGGTGACCTATGGCCTTAGTTGCCATGGCCCTAGAATTTTTATGCATTTGTGTTTTCTAACTCCTCTTGAGTATAGCTTAAGGGGGGGTGTTGGAGACATTTACCACCATACACACTCTTTTTGATAAAATTGGCCTAGTTAAATCACTAGCCTAAGTATTATTGAAATTAATTGACATTAGTGGAGTGTTAAATTTCATCATCCAGTCACACCCACACCTACCTTTAGTCAAGGAGGCTAACTTATCCTTCTCCTATATTAAGGGAGGCTAACTGGAGCACTTTGGGGGTGATCTGAGTGATATTAATGCACCTAATTGCTAACTGGTGGTTACAATTAATTAAACAAGTCAGTGAAGGCACCTCCTTTCATTTAATTTATTACTTAATGATTAATTAATGAACTGGAGTCAATAGGGGTGCCTTCACCAACTTCTAATGTTTAGTTCAACTTCAGTTAACCTCATCAAATTTCATTGGAGTCATTGAAGTGCTAGCACTTGATGGTTGGCTTTCTATGACATGTGTCTGATCTCTTTCAGTTGAGACTCAGTCATTTATTGCACTCCGACTTCAGTTAGGGTTTAGTTGAGTCAATTAGGGTTTTGATCAATGGTTAACTGAGTGTGGACTATGGCTTATAGTCAGTTAAGCTAGACTTACCCTTTCAATTCAAATGAGCTCGTTGAGGATTTGAATTTCTCATTCATTCATGCTTGTAGCATGACATTGTAATTGTAATCATTCATTTTTTATTTGAATACAGAGTGGCTACTATTCTCGTAGACCAATTACACCATTTCATGAGTTATTTGTTGATTAATATTTGATGAGATTGATGCTTTGTTCCTAGATCAATATACAAGATTAACACATAAAAATACATATCTGTCCTATATTAACACATCAAAAATCTAACTTTCTCTTGTTTTTCCCAGACCCTAATGCTTTTCGGCTCTGTGTACGACCACTGTGCATCTTTGGTGACTGCAAATCAATGACAATATTTCTTGATCAGGTAACTGAACTAGTACTGTCCATCATTAACAAAGTTTGAAAATTTAAAATATGACTCAATTGTAAATAAAACAAAGACTCACTGCATCTGTCAGGGATATAGGTGCCTCTAGTGTTGAGGGTATAGGTGCCTCTACTGTCCTCCACCTTACAGAGAGCCTCCTTGCCATGCTTCTTTGCAAATAAAAAAAATTATGTCAATTATCTCAAGAATTATCAACATGTACATGAATGAGAAAGTACTAATCAATTATGTAAAAAATGAACACCTCGCCGAAAAAACCATTTCTAGGGGATTACACCGAGACTCTTCAGTAGTAAGAGGAGCCATAGGTTGAACATCAACCTCAGTTGCATGCACTAATGGACCATGGTGTGGCTACATTCACCAAATGATTAAATAGTTAGACATCGTGCATGTCCATAAAAAATACAAATGAAATGAACAATTACAAATATTCAAGTAGATGTACCTCAGTGTGACTTATCCCTACTGTAGATGCGGCATTGACCGCGGCATCAACAATCCTGCTAAGGGCTGGCACAGATGACTCTACATTTTGATGTTGTAAACATGCGAAAATAACATTAAGAAAAACCACTTGTGAAGTGAATTCATAGCTAACCAACAACTACCATTGGAAGTGTGTACATTACCTTTGGATGAGTAGGTTGATCCTCATGCACACCTGCTCTGTTCAAGGAAGAGGGACCTCATCTGGTGTAAACAACCCCCTTATCTATGTTTGGACTACGGGGAGATCCAAACCAAAGAGGTGGCATAGGGATCTGCGATGACGTCTGCATTCATAAATTGTTACCATAGTTAGACATGGATTTGAATGGATGGAATAATATGTACTAAAAAAATAACATGTTGTAATATACTTACCCCTTCCTGGGACATATCTCTACCATGGGAGTGATCGCTTCCATCAAATTCTTTCCCCTCTTCAGATGCTAATAGCTTCTGCAAGTTTAAAAATTATAAACATTAGCGATCTATAAAGGAGTGTACAGTAAGAAATTTAAATAATTCGAACAAGATTCAATAATAACCCATGTACTTACATTCTTCAAGTAATCATAAATTCCACCTTGGACTATGTCATTGATATCAACGTCTCCAGCATCATGTTCTAAGTGAGGTTCCTGCAACTTCAAAAATTGTAAATATTAGACAATTTAATAAATTAATCAAAACTAACACATGCATTAACAAAATTATATGTAATAACAAAATGACAAGTGTTTAAATATTACCTCAATGGTGGTTCTTTGGGCCTCAGGTACAACCACACCAAGTGCAGTACCACCCCCATGAGAGGCATCAATCTCCTACAAGAGCAAATATTGCATATATTACGAATCTTTTAATATGTTACATATAGTATGGAAAAATTAAAAATTGAACAATAATAGAGTTTTAAAACAATGTCCTTACCTAACCACTAGTCATCGTAGTGGTACCATGTCTTGGTCCAGGACCATAACAGGGTCCCCACACAATGTGCAGACGTGTGGCTCGCTCTGAGGCACATGGGATGTCGGTCTATCCCCACCAATAGATCTCCCTCCACCACTAGAAGCTGGTGGTTGTACACCAGCAGAGGAAGAGGGCACTCTCTGGTCAATAGTGTTCGTGTGTCGAGAGACCATCTCAGCTAGAGTAAAAAATGCCTCTTGTTTCTGGGGAGCCATGTCATGTGCAAGAGGGATGTCTGCCTTCGGTAGCTGGGAATGAGGTGTAGGTATCTATATATTGGCATCTCTATGCCTAGCATGGGGTCGGTCTTAGGGCATCCCCCTACCAACTCCCTGGAAGCCCAACATGTCAAAATCATGTTGACATGTTTTCGCATCACAAACTCTGCATACAATTTTCAGAGGAAGTACATCAGTAATTCCCTATTGTTGTGAGGGGGAATGTCAAAAACCATGTACCACCTATCCATCCAATTGTCTCTGATGGGTGGAAAGGTGCACCACTCAATAGAAATATGTGGCATGTTGATCTCCAAAATGTCATCCATCCTAGGTAGTCTAAACATTGAATAGATGGCTTGTTTTGTTATTTTAAGCTTTTTTACCTTGTTGTAACTTAACCCATCAGCATATTGTTGTCTTTTCCTCTCCCTATAAGATGCGATGCTATACAAAGCATCATTCGATCTTGTGATCGTATCAACAATAGACAACAAAGAAGCGGTAGAGCTCATCTCCACCCCTCCAAGCAGAACCAATCTCTCTCAAATGGGCAATAAACCTCAGTATCTCTGCATTATTATCCATAGTAGCCACTGCAATCATAAATACAAATAAAATATCATTAGAAATAAAAATACATGATATAATGACATATCTAAGCACTGAAAATTGTATAACTAATGACATATAAACTAAATCTACCATGTAAATTTAAAAATTGATCTTGAATTTTACAGTAAAGAATAAACATTTAACATTTTTTCATTTCATATTTATGTCCTAAATTCAAGTATTAATTCCAATTTTTAAGTACATGCATGTGTACATAAAGTGTATTGAGTGCATATGTTGATTGTGAAGCTCCTCTAGCTTATTTTAAGGCTTGGATTATGAAGTTCTGTCAAAATTGTGAGGTGTTGATTATTTCCTTTGTAGGACCAGCTCTTAGATTGCGGGTAGAGGCAACAACTAGACCCTAGAATAGGTGACATAATGTGCTATTGATGAATAAAATACCAGTATAGGCAATGATTTTGTCAGATATGTAATTTTTGTTGTAGTGTGATGTTTTTTGGACTCCAAAGTCTATTTAGCAGAACTTTATGGATTTTATGGTAGCAAGGGTTCCACTGGATTATATCATGTATGATAGTATGTGATTGGCATGTTTAATCAAATACATCAACCTACCTATGTATCTTCATGTTCATAGAGTCTATTGTTGAACTTTGTTGTCTTGACCTTAACCAAAAATTACCCTTCGTTCAAGACGAAATATTTGTTAAAAGCATGGGAAGCTTCTATACCTTATTTTAACACTTGGATTGGGAAGTTTCATCAAAACTATAAGGTGTTTATTGATGTTCTTGGAAGAGCAAGTTCGATAAGTTTCATCAAAATTATAAGGTGTTTATTGATCTTCTTGGAAGAGCAACTTCGATATTTGGGATAGAGGCAAGGGATTTACCATGTTTGTTTATGTATTTTAGGGGAATATATGAATTCTACTTGATTTTTTTTAGTTGTATATGCAATCTTGCAACATAATTGACAAACTTTGCATATTTGTTAATTTTGGTTTTGATTCACAATAGTGAAGTTCATTTGTTTTTTATGAGTTAATTGGGGTTTTGGTTTACATTGGGCACGTAAATTACTTATCCAAACTTGCAATGTGCTTGACAAAATTTGCATATTTGTGGATTTTGTTATGGATTCACAAGGATCCTTGTGAATATGCATATGGAAATAGTGAAATTCATTTGTTTTTTGAGTTAATTGGGGTTTTGGTTTCCATTGGGCATGGGAATTTTGGTAAATAATCAAAATTATTTAATTTTTATCATTAAATTGGGGAATTGGTTTCAATTGGCCAATTACATTGGGGTTCTTGTTTCCATTGGCCAACTCCATTGGGGTTTTTGTTTCAATTGGCCATAATTTAATTTAATATCGTTTAATTTTTCAATCTAGGGAAAATAAATTGATGAACAAAGAGAAAAAAACATGAAAAGAAATGAGGAAAATACCTCAAAAAGAGGAGGCTTATCCAAAGGTGGAGATGGAGGGCTTTCACCCAGTCGATATTTGCTCCAATGTTGTCCAATAGCCATGTGGTGAGGAGAAAAATACAGCCTCGGCCTATTTAAAAAAAAAAATAGGATTTCCAAATCACACCTCTGTTTTAGTGAATGAAATCGTGCACGCGATTTTGTTCACTAAAATGGAGGTGCGATTTGTTTTACTATCCTAGTTGGCATGCCTATTGGCAGCCTTGGGACTAGGCTTGGAAGGTTCAAGATTGCTTGCAATGATTTTTTTTTTTTGGATTAAGAGTGATTGACTTCACTCCACCATTACATCTAAAAGGTCCCTCAACTTCTTGCACACACCCTAAAACCAAACCCATAGTACCTTAAGTCGACCCAAAGGCACTAAACCCCAAATTAAACCCCAAGTCTTTCACGCATATTTGATGCTAACACATTAATTTATATACAGTTCCTTCTAAGTTGTAGCCGTTAAAACTAGAGCTAGAAATTCAAACCCACGATGAGTTTTAACTCAGTCATAAAAACCACACAAGAGAGGGACAATTTTTAAACTTGTACAGAAAGGCTTAGCCGAATGGGTATGGAGTTAACTCAGGGTGACCCATGACCCACAATTTATTCATACCCTATAACCTGCAACACAAAATAAAATCCATGATGAGGAGTACGCATTGAAACCAAAACATAACAAACAAACAATTTTGTAAAACCAAAGAGGGATACATACCTACCATCATGGATAAAAATTTGAAGCTTCACACCACCACACATCACAGAGGTAGACCTCACACAACCATGCTGTGAATGACCAAACCAACGCAAGATCCCAATCCCTAAGCTAGAATGCCATAGTTTCCAAGGTGCATTTATGTCTCCACACTATCCTCCATTAACATATTTCCATACCCATATCATATAGTTCATGCCACCCCTTAAACCTTGTTCAAACAATGTGCTATACATAATCCCCTTATGTGCATCGAATGCATAGGTTTTAAGCCATAGTCCATGGCATATGAAATATGCCATGGAGAACTATGGTGAATGTTTTAAAACCCCACACCAAGACTATATTAAAAACATACACCAAGACTAGGTTAGAGCATGTACCAAGTATGCCAGGTAAATGATCAAGTCACTATCATATAGGTCATAAAAATAACAATAGTAGTCATGCAACATAGGCCAGTAAAACATCCACGATGGCATAAATACCATATAAAAACCATCATAGTAGTTACTAGGATAGATTTGCAGGCCTCTCATTCGTCCAAGCTGAGTGCTAGTGACGAAATGGGTGGTATGTGTTGTTCAGTTTTTATAAGCAGTTTCCGTCATCAAGTGCACCTGCGTGCGATAAGGAAAGAAATGCATTAGTTTATATTAACTAAGTAAGGCCATGGTGACAAGTAGAAAACAGTTACCTTCCATGTGTTTACAAGGGAAACATGTCCCACCACTCCACTCCTTTTTCCAATAACAAGTTAAGTCAGAATTGTTTATACAATAGTAATCAAATTTCATAACCAATGAGTACATAATCGAAATAACTAACATACATATAAATGCGTAGCCATATATCAAGATAGTAAGCAACATCACAGAAACATAAGTAATACATTAATAACCACATTGGGAAATATGAAAGTAGGACGTAAGAACAGCTTATGACAAGCACAACACAGTAAACAAAGTACAACACATTTCTCATAGTTTAGTTTATGTCCAACACAGGTAGTATTTGACTAGCCTAATAAATTTTATTTTTTTTCCAAATTTTGGGTACATTACATTGTTGCACATAGACAAAATACACATTCTTCAATGTTATAAATGCACAATATTAAATGAGGAGGGAAACATTGTTCTTATATATTTATATATATATTTCCTTTCATTTGTGTAGGTTTCAAATATCACAAATTTGTAAGACCTGATTTGTAGTTGATTGGATGATACCAAGAGGAAGAGTGAAGGAAAACAAAATGATCACACAAGAGAGTAAATCTCCCCACTATGGAAGTTTAAATTGTTCATAAAATTCAGTGCAAGTTTCTATTGCAAGTCTTATCATCAATGCCAACACAATAAGGAACCAATAGTTTGGGACATACATAATTTTTGTTCATCAAGTTTGTCTGTGTGTCCATCTTTTGGTATCATACAACCACTTTTGTTTGATTCCATATATATCTACACCATACACAGAACAATAAATTGTAAATAGACTTAAAAGAATTTCCTAAAAAAACCATTAATGTTAAACTTATTAATAAGTGTATATATTTAAAATGCACACGTTTTAGAGAATTACTGTGAAATTTTATTAGATATTGGAGATTAGTAAACTTTCTTTCCATGGAAAAGAATAAAATGGTAAATAGTTGTTGCAAGTCCTACGAATCCCACACAATATGCAATCACAAAGAACATGCTCAAAAGCAATTTCACTGCATGTATCTTCGTTGAAGGTAAAATGGTTTCTGACTATTGATAATATGTTGCATGCCTCGTAGGATAAAGACCAACCGCCTTGGCCATTTTATTATAAAATATGATGAAAAACATAGTTTGAAATTGTATTGATTAGAATTTAATTGTGATTTCAACAATTTAGATTAATTTTTTTATGCTAAATGCCACATTTTAAAGCTATCCAAATTTTCCAAATAGTGATTTGAGCAATAAAAACTATAATTTTAGCATTTTTTTTCTTCTCCACAGTTTCACTATAATAGAGAGCATTTTGGTTGTGTCAAACAAAAAAATCAACACTCTGTAATTTGACACTATTTCCTTACATCTACTTTGTGTTTGTAGAAATCTTGCCAAACAAAATATTTAGAATTATTTCTTTACATCTGCTTTTTTGTTTTTTTTTTGCTAAGGGGAAGAACCCCTTAACTAGAAGGTTTTCCATTGGCTAAGTTAGCACAAACCATGGTAATCTAAGCCTGATCATACACCCTTAACATGGTTGGATTTTTGGTAGCCGTGGGATTTGAACCGACAACCTTTTTGCTTAGGGGACGTCTTAACCATACCCTTCCACCAAGTGTTCTACTTCTCACAGATACATCTACTTCATTGGGTTATTTAGTGCTTTCTAAATGTTTTATTTGATCATGGATAGGTATAGTGTAGCAACAAGTGCTTACTACCGAGGTGGTGTTGGTGACATGCTGGTATATAAAATAAATAAGCGATATGCATTTGATCATGTGGCATAATTGCTCGAGATGAGAGGCCATGCTGATAATAATATTGCAACATGCCCATATGCAACAAATGTGAGCTTGTTAACTTGCGTGCAAATATGATAGAGGTTGTAAAAGTATTTTCCTAGACTTCTGAGAGTTCTTTTTTAACTATTCTCAGGTAAATCTACATGATAGTCAAGAAAAAATGCCTGTGTTACAAATGATGACATAAATCCGGTTTGTGATGTCAATGTTTTTTAAATGTAAATGGATGTCATCGAATTGTTGTGATGACTATATATTATTCCATTGTTGAAAAACTTGTATATATTATTTTTTAATGTAAATGTTATGTATTAATACAAATGAGTCATCCCAATGATATATCATTCACTGATTAAAATAATAATAGAATTTAGATCGTGTAATGTGCTCCAACTATACACTATACATTATATACGAAAGTCGTCATGAATTAATATAAAAGTTACATTTAGATAGTTCAATGTGTTTTAGCTATACACTATACACGAAAATAATCAATTGTTGACAATTTTATCAAGGTCAAGAATCTTCTAATAATACTATTTAAAATAAGATTGAAATATATAGAACTACTGTTATTTTTTTCTTAAAGTATTTAATATTATCTATCACATTTTAAAGTGGTTAATGCAATTCATTACTTTTTTGTTTATTTAAATTAATATGCATAAATATTTATATTTTTAAATTTTAATAAATTATCATTTAAGTTTTTATCCTCTATCATTAATATAAAAATCTCATCCATGTGTTATATATATGCCATAGAAAAGTCATATATACATATATATATAATAGTAAGGTCATTTGTTTTCAATTTTATTAAGGTAAAGATTATATATTTTCAATTGTATCACTTTATTTATTTATTTTTTATTTTTTTCTAATTGTATCAAGGTAAAGATTATTTTAATAATACTTTGTATTAAGGTTTAGTTCTTTTAATTTTTTAATAATTTTATTTCTTATATTTTATTTTTTATTGCTAGTTGATCATAATTATCATTATCAACCATATTTATTCACCATGGTATAAAATGTTTTTGTGTCTTTAAATAAAGAATTAAGTAACTTAGTATAAAAACTTAATTATGATATTTATCATTGTTAACTATATTTATCCATATTTATACATGTTTAACTATAGTGATCCACCATGGTATACATTGTGACCTAGATATCTCATAGTGATTTTTAATTTAAAAAAAAAAAAAAACTTAATCTTAAAAACTTAAGGGACTATGATATCACAAGAAGAGAAAGGTGAGGGATTCATTAGGTATAACAAGAGCCACGAGGTGGAAATGTCCCCGACATTGCCACACATTATTGCAAGAGAAGGTGCAAGTTTGTTTTCAACTATTAATTAAGCAACTATTAAATTTGAATATGATTTCTTTGCTTTTAATAATAATAAAAAATTCATTAACATCTTTATAAAATATATAAATTAAGGATCCTTATTATACCCATCTCCGGATAATTCCAATCTATTCCGGATAAACTGTATTAAATATTAACCTGGATACTTACAGATATTTGAACTGCATTAAATATCAACCTGATTCATCTCGACTCAGCTTCAACCAACTATCACTATACCAAGTCACTTCCCTTGATTCTTTAATGCACAAATGGAATGGAGTCCTGGAGGTGTCAGTGGTTAAAATTCAATACCAAACAAGAAATCAGAACTAAGAAAAGAAAATCCGTTCCTCTCTTTGTTGTTCTCTTTGCTTGTTCTCATAAATGCAAATTGCAAGGTGGGCTATGCTAGGTTTTTTTCTTATGGTTTATTTAGGGTCGTGTGCCACTCTCCCTTTCCCCACAGTCAAGGAAACAATGAAAACCCCTTTGATTTTAAGCGTTTTTCGAGTGGTGCTAGAAATGGTTCTTATGGAAGGAATCATTTCCCAAATCCCGACTTTAGGGTATCATTTCCTTGCATTGGAACTGACTCCTTGAAAATCTACAACCATAAGAAGTTTATAACAACAACATAAATTTCAAATATCCCCCATATATTGTCATTTAAAGAGAATGTTTCAAAACAAATTTGATTATACATATTCTCTAGAGAATGAAGAAAGAAGTTGGCAAACTGAGAGACTCAATTATAACAGATCCTCTGTAGCATCCAGAAGCTACACATCTATATTTCATAAAATTATAGTTACAGGGATATAATAACAACATAAATTTCAAATATCCCACATATATTGTCATTTAAAGATAATGTTTCGAGACAAATTTGATTATACATATGTTCTAGAGAATGAAGAAATAAGTTGGCAATTTACCTAATATTAGAGACCCTACATTTTTATGGCTGCGATGAACATTGTTTTATAGCTATTGCATTTTGAGTAAGCCATGCATCACTTTGTCAAAACAAAGAACCGATGAAAGAATACTTACAAATTTATGAACCACATTAAATATCAACCCGAGCTTCGTCTCAACTTAGCTTCAATTATAACAAATCCTCTGCAGCATCCAGAAGCTAAACATCTATATTTCATACAATTATAGTTACAGGGATATAATAAAAACATAAATTTAAAATATATTGTCATTTAAAGATAATGTTTCAAAACAAATTTGATCCTTTATATTTTAGAAACCGTAACCCTGATTTCTATTAAAAACACTGCCATCAACTGAACGGAAGCTTTATCATGAGAAAAGTTGTTTGGGAATGGTTTTTTTACCTGGTCTCCTCAAGAACCGCTCAAACTCTATCCCCTCCATCCCCAGTTGTGAATCATTAATCGGCCATGGTAGAAATGCTTCTACTCATGAAATTCATGGATATACAAGTTTTACTCTCAAGCACTGCAAAACCAGAACATATACACATCAATAATGAAATATACAGCAGTAAAGGAAACCAAAGAAATAAATCTGAAATCACAAAAACCGATATTCTAATAAAATACAGCAATGCACCATAGAAACACAAAGAAGACCAAAAGGAAAAAGAAACTAGAATGAATCGCATGCATCACACGTAGAACCAGTAAAAAAGGGCATAGTGAAAGCAGAGTAAAACTCACTAAAAATTGTGATTCACAACCTCACCATGACAACAAAGCTCACAAAAAATTTGCAATGCACAACCTCTCCCTGACAGAGCACACCGTTCGAACACCATTTATCAAAATTGTGTCACCCTGTTCGAATGCCTATATATATAGAAAGACTCTCAATGGCTTGATACATGGAAGTTGATAAATGGAGATTTCGATCCGTTTAAAAGGTGTAGTGGATACAGACAAAAAAAACTCACACAAAAGCTCAAGAAAAAAGCATTCACAGAAAAGCAAAATGCATACAGAGAAAAGCCAGCTTAAACAAGCATAATAATGATGCTAGAGGAGAAAATGATAAGAAGAAGGAGCATAGCATCTTGTCGACATCAGGTAAGGTGAAATACTCTTGCAAAGCACGAGGATCACGAATTGGAGTTATGCCGGTGGGGATGAAGTTGGGTGTAAAACCTTCAAAATTGGCAGTATTGGATTTCCCCTTGTTCAAGCAGTTTATAACCTATCTGTTGGATCGTGACTATACCAAACCATGGGAGCATTAGGATTTGTTAGTGCTACTTCATTGCCCAGAGGAGATAATAACCTGGAATTAAAGGGAATGCGATAAGGTAATGAGAAATACCTGTGATGAATCAGAAATGGCTAAGTGTAACTTAAGTGTAACTTGAAGAAATGTGTGTCACACATTCAAAATAGAAACCTTGTGCATCCAAAAGTAAGCATATAATTTTGTATTAAGATAAATTTATTGGAAAATAAATTTTGTTTTTTCAAAATTTAAAATTATTTATCAATTTTATATTAATGGTTTAACTTTAATTTATGAAATTTAGATTCAATATTAATAGTTTTAAAAAAAATTTACAAGCATGAGTTTCGCATATACATTTATAACATTACAATGATAGAGGGTTTTGAATTTTGAACGGATCATTCTAATTGCAATTCTAATCACTTGTTAATGTTATTAAATATCATCTCTAAAAAAATTAATATTTTTTATTTTTATTAATAATTTCAACCATTCTAATTACAATTCTAATAACTTTTTAATGTCACTTGCTATCATTTAAAAAAATTAATTTATACTTATTAATAATTTTAATATTATAATAAAAAACAATAACTCATAAAAATGATTAATTTATATTATGAAAAAACAATTATAATATATAACTAATCCAAAATATTATAAAATATGAAAATAATGCAATATAAGCTCAACACTTTCAAAAATATTAATTTTATTATAAAAAACAATTATAATTTTTAATTCATCCAAACTATATATTAATTTTAGTATTAAAAACAATAATAATTTTAAATTCATCCAAACTATTATAAAATGTGAAAATAGAACAATATAAATTTAATACTATGAATTGTTTTGTAGACGGATGATGTGAAGTAAGGTTTGTTTTGTAGACGTATGATGTGAAGTAAGGTAAAAGATCAAACGGTGTAGCTCATTGTCCGTTGAAATTCGGAATTATATAATGTTTTTCGTTCTTAGAACTGAGAGCTCACAACAATTTGCATTGGTTTAGACTAAAATATTTTACTGAATATCGAGGTTGTCATCAGTGATAATAAGTTTTCAGTGCACTCCGAATAACATATTATTATCGTCAATATCAAGAAAAATATCGAGGTTGTCATCAGTAATAATAAGTTTTCAGTGCACTCCGAATAACATATTATTATCGTCAATATCAAGAAAACTTCTTCTGGTTTTTCTTTCTCAAAGAACAATAACCACAAGAACCCTCAGAATCAGTTTCAAAATCAATGCAAGTAACTCGTTTTGACACTTCTGCTCTAACAAACGCGTGGCCTCACATAAACTAGATAAGAAATTTGAACTTACATTGTTTAAAAAAAGAATCTCCACCATTTCATTTCCAAAAGAAAAAATTCTCATCAGTTCCGTTTCAATGGGGAACTATACAACTGGAGATACACATATTAAAAAAAATTCTCAAAATGTGAGATGGTTATTTTTAATGAATAACACAGTGAAAACAACATTTTGAAAGTAGCATAGTGTAGAAGACCATAAATGTCGATGGAGATGGCTAGAGAATGTTTAAATTTTATGGAGACCTGGAATGTATTAGAAACATATTAGAAACATTGAAATGTATTGGTGTATCATCTCACTTGAAAATTACCAAAGTTGAATCCATTTCAATTAGAGGCCTGCACGATAGGGGGATAGAAACGCTCACGAAGGGTGATGCAAAAAGAGACCAGAGATCAGGCGATTATTGGCACAACACATTTGCAAAAACTATTGAAAAAAAATAATTGAAAATAGGCTAGAAATCGTTAAGATGGCCAGGATTCACACCAGATGCATGATTGGAAAAGAACCTTCGAGGAACATTTCGGCAGTTGCATGTTTATAATGCAACACGTTAAACTCTACATGTATGGTAGATGTGTAAACAAGAAAGAAGAACATTTGGGCAGTTGCATGTTTATAATGCAACATGTTAAGCTCTGCATGTATGGTAGATGTGTAGACAAGAAATAAGACAGATGGAGGACGAGCCATTTGATGCCAGGGATAGATGTCACAGCATGTGATTTCGTCAGCATAGACTACAGTGTCAATCATCAATTACAATGGGATTTACTATAAATTGCGATGAACGATTGCTGCCATAGGAATTTTGCATTTAATTTTTGCTGACCAAAGCTCGCCACCGGGTCCTGGGGCACAAGACCCTAGAGAAACGTCACCTCCACTAACCAATGCATAAGCACAAAAATAGTTTATATATATATATATATNGTCGGGGACATAATAATAAGGTGTACTAAATATAATGAGTTAATGTGATATGGTGAACATTACTTGATATTGTATATATTGTTTTTAAATTTCTATATTCACAAGAGGATAAAGGAGAGGGGTCCATTCGGTATAATTATAAGGTATACCAAATATAATGAGTTAATGTGCTATGGTCAACATTACTTGATATTGTATATAGTGTTTTTAAATTTCCATATTTACTTTAATTTAAGTCTTTTGTATGATGATTTTGCATATCAAAATGAACATTTTGATGATGATTTTACTACTCTCTTTTTCACTTCAATACATTTACTTTACCTTCTTTCTTCTTATTTTTCTTTTCAACCTTATTGGTAAACTAGAAATTTGGGAAATTTTTTATAATTGTAATTTACACATGTTGAAATTAGAGATTATAGTTGTTAACCACACATATTCAAGAAGAGGGAAATGAAATAAGATTATATATATATAACAAAACTGAAGCAGAAAAGTAATACTATATTATGAATACACTAACAGAGAAGTTTGTTGTTAATGACATTATTGGAACATACAATGTCTCTTTCTTAATTTTATTAATAAATAACATCATTTTTTACAACTTTAGTTAGTTTGGGTAAGGTTCTTAGTATTATTTTCAATGTGAAAGTTTGGAATGGATAATATTATACTCTAATATTATAGTAGAAAACGATGTGACCATCATAGATGGAGATATTTCTATAGGAAAATTTAATGTCTACCTTTGTATTAGTATGTAACAAAGAAACCATTAACTTTGTATTTGGAAATATATTACTAAGGATATATTAGATTAATCATTTAAGAGACTTGGAGTCTATAAGGAAGGGAGTTCAGGTGATGCTCAACATGGATTGTTGTTCAATAATGGGGTTATGAGAGACATGCATGTGGAATGCTATCTATTATGGAGATTTGTAATTCAAAAGTTTACAGAGGTGGAGTTTGGGATCTCTAGAATTTATCTTGGTAGTTACAAATCTAAGAGGGTTAGAAGGGAGCTTGATGGAGCCCTACTTGGTTCAAGTTGTATTTGTCAAGGAGAAACATTTGAAAAATGCTTTAGTTGAAGTTTTTCAAATGCATTTTTTTCTTAAGCGGGGATGTTAAGTATAAGGATTAGATAACAAAGTAGTTATGTTGCAGTAGTCACACAACTTCCTTTTCCAATGATATGAACAACGATTGTTCTTCCTGTGGAACTATGAAGGTCGCAGCAATTGCAATGATGGGTTTGCTTCATTACCCATTTTTATATAAGTGTCCTTATTTTTAAATACAAAACCTTTATTGTTGTATTTCCCCTTGGATTTTTTTAACAATGATAATTACAATGCATTATAAGGTAAGGCCAATTGCAATGATGCGTTTGATTCATTATCCCACCTTAGCGGGTAGGGTATGATAACTTTTTGTAACTCCAAAAAATGATACCTCTAGATCTAGAGATGGAGTCGCCCCATGGGAGTTCATCACCAAGTCTTTTCTCTTAATAAGTTTACTATCTAATTTTGGATTATTACTTAAGAATGATGTTTCCATATGTACATGCTCAAAAGAAAACATGTATAACAATGTTGTATGTACACATTAACAAACAAATATCCATGATACTCTTCTATTTATGCAGATGTGTATATCTTTCTTAGGATCATTTTGCATATTTGTTTGAGGTTTTTCTTGTACTCCAAGATAAACTCAAGGGGAAAATTTAATCCTGAATTAATTTTAAGAATTTTTTGCCAAACAATAATTCGATCTTAGTTTCCCATCAACAACCTATCGGCCTATGATTGCACCATTGCACCTTTTTAGGGCAATTGCTAATTTTAAGTCAATTCAATCGGAAACATCGAATATGGATCTATGTCAGCGATGGTGAGACATAGTCTGTTTATCTTTTGAATGATCAAAACAAAGTTTGTAAGGCTGTGTAACTTTCGTTTAAGATACAGGGATCGTTACTGGGAATAATCAGATTTTGTTACCAGAAATATAAAAGCTCTGTTCAGGCTATTGCCCTCTAATTATTGCTTCGACACTACATAACAAACAAACCTCTGCTTTGTACAGGAAGAAACTTTTGTTCTCACGGCCTGTAAGCGAGAGGGACCCAATCCAAATCCTCGCCTATATATGACACAGAATGCAAACAAATAAACCACAAGTCTTCTGGCCTGCATTAGTTACAAATATAGAATTCAGCCAAATCCTCCAAGGTGGACTTGGTCGGAATCGACTCTGGATCAGAATTCTCCAATATCCATACCAAATGTTCGAACAACACCACCTCGGTCAAGGCAATTGAGAACCCGTCTCTGAATTTGTCAACGATGAGCAACGTTAACAATGGATGATTCAGATACTCTGCACTTATAAAATATCGTCTCCTACTATTCCCCACATACACTGCCTTCGATCCTTCCGGTGCTTTCTCTTCTTCTTTGTAATCATGGTCTGCATGGACGAGCCTCGATGCCCTAGTCTTTTCTGCAAAATCCGGTGCAGTAACTTCATCCCAGTCTTGAACATCATGAAATGGTTGTGGATCGGATCTGAGATTACTGTATGAATGTGCCACTCTGGAAAAGCTTTGCCATCTCTTGAAAAAGATCCAGACCCTGTAGTACTTCATCTTGCTTCGTCGCCCCATCCTCAAAGGGAGCGTTTGTTTGGCTCTTGTATCCTGTCAGCCGATTGCTATATGGGAAGCTGAGCGAGGAGAGAATGCAAACAGAGGGGAGCAGTATTGGGGATATGTATCAGGGAAGATTCATTCTTATATAGCTAAGCGATGGGTGGTGCGAGAAAGATGAAAGGGAATTTTCATAATGTAATTTTCCATGCCATGTTAGATTTATAGGGCATGTCAATGACAACAACTAGTCCGCTGATGAAATTATTTTCAGGTGATATATGAATAACGATACATTGAATCCTCAAATTTATAATGGTTTGGAGTTTACTCGTTTCTTGGAATATTGTTTTATTAGAGTTGAAATTTAGTGGAAGAGATGATATATTAATCTGCCAATCAATGACTCATCATAAATTCGGATCCACCATAACCATTTCAACGAGGGAACGGAAGAAGGGTTGCCTTGTCGCTCACGTGGGGATTACAGAAACATTTGATGCTGAATGTTTTCGTAGGTGATTTAAGATTATAATAATTATGACATTTTTAAATTTTGCATAACACTAACTCCATGTCTAATTGTTCCTCTGTTCTTCTGTGTTCACGTGGATAGGGAACGAATCAATAACATCAAAATGGTTTTTGTGTCAACCTCGTTTGTCCGTTTAAAAAGATTAATGTGGTGCAAAATCTGAATCAGAACATTTGCTGGCTCGTCTTATATTTTATTAAATTGTCACATTCTATGAAAATTTTATTAGATTGCCATACCATTAATTTGACACAAAAAATATCGAAAGCTACAAAGTTTAGATTCCATTCACGAATCAAAGATTAACATTCTCATGAAGTGAAGCTAAATTTTATTTTTTTTCATTTGTCATTTCTGATTCTAAATGATATGATATGGACAGCTCACTTAATCTTTCTATTCGTTTTGGATTCGCAGAAAACACAGTATGATATACATCTTTCCCAATCTTTCTCATTCTTGGCCTTTACATCTTCAATCTTTTCTCTCTCTATTTTTAAAGCATTTCACTCAATCGTTTGTTGTTTATAAAGGATAGTATTGGTTGAGCCTAGCTTAGGTAATCCCGACACATTGTATATAAAAAGAAAACATAATGTTGATTCATCATGCCATAGGTTTACTATATTTTTCATATGTAAATGCCTCAACGATGTAGATTACTATTTTTTTCATATGTAAATGTCTCTAGGATGGAAAAGGGTTGTTCTTTAATATGTCTTTTAGTACATTTGCACATTTGCATTATAGGCGGATGGACAATGTTGATATGAATATCCACCCCCACCTTGTGGTGAAAGATTTGGATTAACAATCAATTAACAATCAAAACTGTGGATTAGTAATTAATGTTTCGTGAAATCTTTACCAGTAGATTTTTCCAATTTTTGTAAGATATATGCCACTTTTTTAAAACTCTATCACCCATAATTAAAATATTAATTTTTAAATTAATTAAAATTTTCTATGTACTATAATTAATTAAGAATTAGGTTGACCATGATAAATCTTCTATGTACTACCTTTCTTAGTTATAGAAAGATCATGCTCTTACTTACAAAGAACAAAAGTGATTTCAAAATAGATAAATCATTAACAATGTTAATTGTGTGCATACACAATACATTTTATAAACAACATGATAAACATCAATGTGATATGAAAGGAAAAATATACATGAATGCTAATGTGTGTGAAATATGTTATCTCAAATTTTAATAAATGATACATTTCAAATTTAATTTAAACGTTGAGAAATCATTAATAAAATAAATCATCAAGCTACATACACTATATTTTTACATCAACATTAGTGTGTAATGAGCATGTATAATATCTATGAACAATAATGTTATAATTAATATAAAACTCAAAATACATATCAAGTCAAATATAAATGTAAAATCTACATTGTAATAATCAAGTATATGCACATGTGATCGATAACTACTATAGGTTAGTTGGTCCAACACCATAGCTAGTGGAATTAGATCCTTTGAGAGTATATCCATATGCATAAATACCTATTATAAATAAAAATGTAGAGTAAAGAAGCTAGTAAGCCTCTCCACCATAAACTATATCACTCAATGCAACCATCTAGTTTATAGTACCAACAACTACAATGAGTGTCATAATTTGTTAGTCAATGATTAGAGGAGGAGTGTTTTATGGTTTATTGGCTAGTAGAGAAGGAGTATATGGTTAGTTATTTAGGTGAGGAGGAGAGGGTGGATGATTAGGATATAAAGGGTAGTCGATTAGTCTTTAGAGGATGATAGGGTGGTCGTTTGGATCATGGAGGAGGAGACGTTGGTTAGTTTATTAGTGGAGAAGGAAGTGGTGGTCGATTGGATTGGTAAGAAAGACATCCTAGTTGGTTGGCCTATGGAAAATGGGATAGTGTTCGATCGTCTAGTAGAGGAGGAGAAGGAGGAGGGGGTGGAAGATAATTGCCAACAAAGGATAACTAAGACCATAGAGGTTAATGGTGATCGGGGTCTCTCGTATTCTCCAGTATTCTACCACATTGAAAATATGATGCATCAACCACATCATATCATGTGAAAAGGTCACCTATATACCAAAAATATCTTGGTTTAGTATGGTATGGGTCACTCATACAAGGTCCACTTTGTGTCAAACCATCACTGCACATAACTAATCTAAAGTCTCCTAGTGGAATCTATGATAAGGAATGCATCACAAGCAAAGTTCTATATTTGAAGTAGCTCATGTAACTCTACCATTTCCTCATCCCATTAGGGAGGATACTGCCAGCTTATGTGCCATTATGTGCAAAATAATAGACAACCATAATTACACAATTTTAAAACAAATTATACAATAAATTACACGTGTATTAAATAAGATGAAAAAATGCAACTAAATTATTTAAAACATAATATTAATATTACTTTTGGAATTTTTGCTTATCCTAAATAAAAATGATGTTAGAAAATTCTTTCCAGTCTATCCGTGTACGTATGGGTAATTGAAAAAACATGTAAGGTATGATCATCCTCAATGGAAAGCATCTCCAGTACATATGTATATTTTAGATATACATTTCAAATATCTCAAATGTGACATCTCAAATTTGAATTAGTGGTATATATCAAATTTAATTTAAAATCAAAGAATCGTTGATGATATAAATCATAAACAAACACATTATATACATTAGAAATAAAACACCATCAAAATGCATAATGGATTTGAATAATAATATAAAAATCAATAAATATGTCATATATACATATCAAGTAAATAGATAATTTGATCATATATTCTAAAAAATGCATCGCAATGATCAAGTGTGTGAGACTGAGATCAATAACCAGGGAAAATTTTAAGGACCCATAATTTTTTGAAAGTGCAGAAACCTTGGCCAATCTTACCAATTCTTAAATTTGCAACCATAAGATGTTTGGCATTTAAAAAAATCAAATTCCTAAGGATTTTCTATAGTTTTTTGACAATTTTGACGTTTTTAAGAGTAAATAAAAACTATCCCATAGAATTTGGGTAAATCATATTTGAAAAAAAATAAAATTGGTGAATCTTGTTTTTTTTAAGTTGAACAATAGCACATGGGATAAGTTTTTCCCCTAAAATTTTCCTTGTCAATAACTACTATAAGCTAGTTGGTCCATTGCTTGAACTATAAGAATTATGATGTAGTTTCAAGGAGATGTAGCCCACTTTTAGCTAGGAAACCCATGCCACTTTTTAGAGTATGCAGTTACACATACCATATTTTTGTCACGGGATTTAGAAATTTAATGCATAATGCGAAGAGAAG
This sequence comes from Pseudotsuga menziesii, assembly GCA_001517045.1. Taxonomy (NCBI): domain Eukaryota; kingdom Viridiplantae; phylum Streptophyta; class Pinopsida; order Pinales; family Pinaceae; genus Pseudotsuga; species Pseudotsuga menziesii. Next base: position 29,238 of record LPNX011108461.1, read on the forward strand.
GAAAATAACAACCAACAAGATTTAAAAGAGTTTAAAACCCTACTTTCATTTGATTCAATTTAGAAACTACATAGGAATATACATGATCAAGATTTATGTGGGAATGAAATGAAATAACAAAGATAACATCATAAACATAGACATATTGCAATGCAAACAAAGATGTAGTAAACACATATTCTAATAAATGGTACAAATAGAACACACTCTAATACAATAGTAAGAATGGTGGTATCTATCTCTGAGAAGATATGTGGCTGCTATGCTCATTTGTCCAAAGTTGAATAAAGTATGAGGCCCAAATAGCCTATTTATAATAAGCATGAGGGAAATAACCCTGAAAGTCCAAAACATAACCCTAGAAGATGAACCCTCATAAAGTTTGTGGCCCCAAGGTGGTTAGTTGAACAGTCAACTTCCCGAGGTCATAACTTTTGCATACGATCTCTGATTTGGGGCACTCGATAGCCCATTTGAAAGGTCTATTCGAGCTTTAAATGTTTTGATTGGGTTTAAATTTATGTTGAAGGAAACCATTTGGCCCTCCCGAATCACCAAAAAACATCGTTTAGGGCCTCAAAATGGCCCCAGATGTTTGAGACGTAAAAAACCGTAGAAAGATAACTAGGAAATTGCCACAATGGACAATTGTTTTAAGACAGTGGAATAGGTGGGTGGCCATCGATCTCCATATGGATTAATCCTCCCTCCTTAGGAAGAAATGGTCTCCATTGAATAAAATTATGTATCATATCTCGGACTATGTGTCGAGGTGATCTCCTAGTGCAACATTTACTGAAGTGAAGAGGATGCCTTTCTTTGACATCCTGAGATAGATGTCATTGTTGTATAGATTATTTGTTTATGTATGAACACTTTGACTGTGTGGCCTTACACTGTATAGGTACTCCAATGAATGAGGGAACATTGAATCTATTTTCTTCTTGTGTCTAACGAGTAGAGACACCCTGTGTAGAGGGTGTGGAGGTCTCCATGATATGATGTTCTCCTTCAGACATGATTGTGAAGATGGATAAATTATTGGTGTGGGATATTATCTTCCTACCCTGCCAGACTGTGGAAGGTGTAATTGTCTCTGGTATCCGATAGTGTTGTCCTCCTAAAGTGACAATGACACTGTGAGGTCGCAACTCATATACAACATGACGCTTCCATATAAATGGTTGTCTGAAAATAACATCACAAACTTGAAGTTGGGCCACATCACACAATACCTCGTATTTTAAATTATTGATGTGATATGGTAGGAGGCATTGTTTATTAATGAGGATACATTATCCTTAGCTTAGCCAATCGATGTTGTAGGGTTCCGGGTGTGGTGTTGAAAGCTCCAATATCTCGATGAATTTCAATGAGATCAGGTTCTTTTGGATGTCATTGTCCACAACAAAATGTAGTGGGGTTCCCTTTACCCACATCTGCGAGTGGAAGAGGAGCTCATCTGCCTCTGACTCTTTAGGATCCTCTAGTTGAATCTATGTGGCAGCAACAGTGGTACTGGGGTCTGTATCAATGATATACTTCCCATAGTTTGTGGTTGTAGCATTGGGTTCTGAATAAGAATCGTGATATGATTCTGAAGATTTGATCTCGGCCACCAAGTACTGCTTTGAGCGACATTCATCAATGTTGTGCCAAGGGATTTTATGAAATTCACACCACTTCCTGGTGTCCTTCTTTGTATTTCCATTCCCCTTCTTTTTTTGTTGTAGGGACTTGTTGTCCTTTCCTTGTCCTGTTTTCTACAGGCTAGGGTTTCCCTTGCTTTGCTTCTATGGTGGGTTTGAAAGTCTAGAGTCTCACTTTCTCTTTTGTTGAAAATTCTCCTTGATTTTGATAGCATACTGATAGGTAGATCCAAGTGAAGAGATGTCGAGGAAGTCCATCTTAGTTCAGATGTACCAATGTAAACCACTGCGATATTTTAGTATCAGGTTCCGCTCGAAGTCCTTGATACCCAACTTTGTGTGCAAGGTATGAAAGTTTTTGGTGTACTCTAACGCCGTCTCATCCCTCTCTTGATGCAGAATAGTCCATTTTTTGTACCGGTCATCATAGTTTCCCACAGGGTAATATTGTTCCTTGACAACATCTATGAAAGAGGCCCAAGTGGGATTTGTATCAAAGATTCCTGACTCATTTGATGGGTTTTTCTCCCAGTAAGTACCCCACCAATTTTGTACATGGGGGATTTCCTTAAGGAGTGCAAATGTGATATTTTCCTTGTCAGAGAAATTGTGGACAGAGAAATACCCTTTTAGAACATTCAACCAATTATGTAGGGCATCTACATCGACCTTGCTTTGAAATAAAGGAATATCAAAGTTAACTTGTACCTTTAATGGGGTTTCACATTCGAAATGCTTGCTCATGGAAGCTGTATTTTTTATTTTCGACACTCGTAGAAGGTTTTGGGAGAAACTATACATCATATCATTCATTTGTCGCTCGAGGGATTCCTCGAGTAGTGACTTGATAGGATCTCTTGCTCCGTCGTCTCTCTTTCCTTCTACCATGGGAGGACATTTCGGTCGGAGAGAGTGATCTTCCCCAAGTGAAACTAGTTCGAGACCAAACTCTCTATACCATGACCTCGTCGGGGACATGCGCCAAGAAAAAATCAAAGAGCAATGGTATCAGAAAAGGTACTCTCTCCGTGTGAATGAGGGTTTGAGCATAGTCCGGGTTCAAAGATCTGCAGGAATTTCCAGCCTCATTTGGCACACTTGGAGTCCATTTTTTGGAACATACTATGTAAGAATCACAGTTGGTCCTCAGGCACTATAGGATATCTAAGTTGCAGCAGGAATTTCCATGATTTATACAACATTCCATGTTCCTCTACAAACCCTCGGCATCCTTTGTGGCTCTCTACACTCTCATATCAAGCATTATTTCATCCTCATATGGCCATAGAACATATTAAAATACTTTTTACATTGCATATTGGATCTTGGGAGACCTCATTCCATCCCTTTCCCAAACTATATGTTGTTGAATATCTTCGATATAAGGCCATTGATAGACGGATTGAAGGTCAACATGTTTCTATAAAATTGAAATAGATGTTGCAACTTGTACAGATATTTTTAGAGGCTCTTCCATAGCTTAATGGAAATATATTTCTTTTATCTAAATGGGTATTTTTTGGTTTTTCATTTACCTTCCCGGTTTGTGAGATATGCTTGTTTGAAGAAACATACGTCTATAAATAGTGCGACCTCACATACAAAAACCTTAAATAAATGCACAAGACTCCACAGAACATATCAGAGGCTCTACCATAGCTCATTGGAAAAATATTTCCTTTAGCTTAAATGGTTATTTCATGGTTTTTCATTTGGATTTATGGTTTGAGACATATCATTGATTGAAGCAACATATGTCTACAAAAATAGTGCACGTGCTTTCTGTGAGCTTAAACAAAATTTTTATCATTCCGTGGACCACCACAGAGAAATTATGTTATATGGAACGAAATGTCTCTTCAATATCTCAAATGGGTCTTCAATGGAATTCAATTTCATCACATGCATCTGAAGATATGAATGGATTTTCAACAAGACATAAACTACACCAAATACCATTTTTGGACTTTTATTAAGTTCGATTATAATCATGGTTATGGGTTAACTACACAAAACCCATGGGTATGGGTCAGCAAAATAAAATCCACGGTTATGTAATCATGGTTATGGGTCAACCACACAAAACTCATAGTTATGGTTATAGTTCAACCACAGAAAACCCACGATTAGGTATTGTAATCATGGTTAGAGGTCAACCACAGTTACGGGTCAACCACACAAAACCTACGATTATGGGTTAACCAAACAAAACCCACGGTTATGGGCTAACCACAAAATTTACCCATGTTTAGGGGTCAACCACAAAATACCCACAGTCATGGTCATGGTTATGGGTCAACCACACAAAACCCACCCATGGTTATGGGTTAACCTCACAAAACCATTCTCTTCATTGACAGTTGACATATTGTACTCATGGATCTATGTTTAGCATGAAATGATGGGGACCATCATTTTCTAACGGGTGAAAAATGATCCAAATTTCAAGGGGAATATGGTCTAAATTCAACTGTGTAAGACATAAAATCATTAAATGGAGAGGACACCCTCTCTCATTCATCATAAAAGCATTAAAAGAATATGCCACCATCTCCCATCCATGGTATTTGAAAACTCACGCTTTTGTTGCATGGTATCGATTCAAGACACATTGTACCTCTCCCATCCATGGTATTTGACAACCCATAGTTTTGGACCATGGTATGGCCCCAAGGCACATTGTAATAATGTTATAAAAATGCTCTATGTCTTCTCATTGTAATAATTTTATAAACAGGATCATGCCTTCTCCGTAAAGAATTCAAGGATTTTTGGAATCCTACATTTCTCATATTCTATTGAGTTACATCACACAATACCTTGTCTTTGAAAATATTGATTTCATATGGTAGGAGGCATTGTTGAGTAATGCAGATACCTCATCCTTGGCTTAGCCAATTGATTTTGTAGGGTTCTTGGTATGGTGTTGTTGGAAGATCCAATATATTAACAACTTCTACTGAGATCAGGTTGTTTTAGTTGTCATTGTCAACAAAAAATGTAGTGGGGTTCCCTTTACCCACATCTGCAAGTGGAAAAGGTGCTCGTCTGCCTATGAATATTCAGGATCCTCTATTTCAATCTGTGTGGTAGAAACAGTGGTAGTTGGGTATGCATCAATGATATGCTTCCCATGGTCTGTGGTTATAGCATTGGGTTTTGAATCAAAATCGGGATATGATTCTGAAGATTTGATTTTGGCCACCAATGACTACTTTGAGAGATATTCATTAATGTTGTGCCAAGGGATTTTATGAAATTTGGACCACTTCTCGATGTCCTTCTTTGTATTTCCATTCCCATTCTTTGCTTGTGGCGGGGAGTGATTGTCCTTTCCTTGTCTTTTGTTCTGCAGGCCAGGGTTTCCCTTGTTGAAATATTGTAACTTCAAAGGATATTATAAATGTATTTTACTAATGTAACCCAAGGGAGATGTTATTATTCCTTAAGCGGGGTGTTACTATTGTATTTGGTCATAATAGACTCATGAGGAAAATCCTCTACTTATGTCGGGTCTTTAGCACCCTAATAAATAATATAATATACTATTTTGAGTCTTCACAGGAGAAGTCGGCCCAGACAATTTATTGGCACCGACTTGGTTGGGGTAAAATTCACTTGACTCATTTTTTATAAATATAGGAGTTGTGGTTCTTATTTGAACACAAACTCACTCAATTGAGTAGCACATAGGAGAGAGAGAGAACAGAAGGGAGGAGCACATGTTTTTTGGTTTGTCTTTTATACATCTTATACAGAGGAAGTTTTGTTGGGTTTTCTTCCCCTTGAGGGTTTCCAAGGATAAATGTTGTTTCTATCTTGTGATTGTGTTTCTATCAGTGATTCTGGATATCCTGATTCTTTGATTTTGAATTGAACACTATTGAATCTAGTCTTTCATATGAAATCTTAACTTGCTATCATAGCTAACCTGATTAGAGTAGCTTTCACGAGGTAAAATTCTCTATCCTCCCTCTCCAGAAAGAAATTAGGGTTTATGCAAAAAGTTGTATTTTTGAATATATTCTTGAATAGAAAGTTGCACCCTCCTCGAGTGCATCTATTGAGCCCTATATTGAAGTTTTTTGGGTGGTTGGATCTCCGGGAAATCCAAACCCTAGTTGGGCAGTGAACCAGAAAACTGTAGTGAAATAGAACTAGAATTTCTACAGTGCTGCAACCTCGCAAGTAAGATTTGAAGATTGAATATTTGGGATCTAAAAAAAGTAGTTGGATCAACCAAATCGCCTCCCTCAAGCGCATCTATTCGTAATTTCAACATCGTATTTTGATAAATTTATTTTTTAGTGACCTATTAGACAAGATGGCCCCAACCACTAAGCTTGAGGACAAATTGGAAGGCCTAGAAAACTTCCTAGCTTGGAAGTATAGGATTGGTCTCATTCTAAAAGCGAATGGTCTTGAGAAGTACATCAAGGATGAGATTGCATAACCTAAAGAATATGAAGCTAAGGAGAAGCATGAGCAACACCTAATAAATAAAATGAGGATTATTGTTGATTCTATTAAGGATCACTTGATCCCTCAAGTGTCATCCAAGAAGAAACCCAAAAAAATGTATGATGCACTTTCCAGAATGTATGAGGGAAGGAACATCAACATAAAGATGAACTTGAGAGATCAAATAAATGGCACCAAGATGGAAAAAGAAGAATCTATTCAAGATTACATCGCAAGGGTCTCCCAGTTCAAAGAGAAACTAACTGCTATTGGAGACACCCTTGATGATGATGAACTAGTTATGACTACTCTCAATGGTCTCACTAGACCTTGGGACTGATTCATCCAGAATCTGTGTGCCAGAAAAGAAAGTATTAAGTTTGACATAGTATGGGAATATTGTATACAATAAGAAGCTAGAGTAGCCAATAGAGAAGCTTTTCTCAAAGAAGATGATCAGGCTCTATCTACCCATACTAAAGGAAGAAAACAATCAAACTTCAAGAAGAGTAATCATTAGATTTCAAAGAAGAAATTTCATAAGAACAAGAAGGATTAGTCAAAGTATCAATGCTACAATTGCCTTAAGATAGGAGATCTTGCTAGAGAATTTCCATCACCAAAGAAGAACAACAACAAAAAAGGAATCATGCTCATCTAGCTGAAGATGAGGATGAACAAAGACCTTGAAACAAAACTAGAGGTGAAGATGTATATGAATATGTGTTATTCTCTCCACTCTTTGGTTCTGTAACACCTAGAGAAGATACATGACGTATTGATAGTGGTGCCTCTAAGCACATGATAGGAAAGAATATAACTCTATCAAGACTTGAAGAGAAGAACTCTCCCCAGAAGGTATCATTGGGAGATGACTATAAATATCTCGTCAAAGGTATTGGTGAATCAAGATACAAGCTTGAATTTGGGACATCCATGAAGATGAAGCAAGTGTTGTATGTATCTGGTTTGAAAAAGAACCTACTTTCCATATCAGCACTAGATAAGAAAGGATATAGAGTTTCTTTTATAGATGGACAAGTACTTATGTGGTCCAAAGGAAACACACTTGAAGATGTTGTATTCATTGGAGAAGAAGATGATAATATGAATGAAAGAAAGGAACAACAAGCAATTAATGAAGAATTGCTTCAAAACATGACTAGAGGAAACTCACACGGAAAACCCACTCATTCCACAAGAAGGTTCAAGAAATAATTTTATCATAAATGGGCTAGCAACGCAAGAGAAGAATGAAAATAAGAGCATAACCCTGAACCCTCGAAAGGAGATTATCACAGTATTTCTAGTGATGATTCTCTTTCCCCATGCAGAAAGAAACTGAGGAATGATGAAAATCTTCACGGAGAGTTCCAAAAAATAAAAGCCCCAGCCTATGAAGGAGAGATGAATACGAGGGAAAAATTTGAAGACTGGTTGTTGGGTATGAGAAAATATTTCCGAGTTCATAACTACTCTAGTGAGATGAAAGCTCATCTAGCCATCTATAATTTAAATGGAAAATAAGCTAGATGGCAGAGAGACTTGAAGCAAACCAAGAAATATGGTTGAGTAAGTTCTGCATGAGTTTTCAAGAGAAATACATGTCGGAAAGGTTCTTTGACAGAAAAGTGAAAGAGTTTCACGAGTTACGTATGGGATCCATGACTATGGATTCTTTTATTAATAGATTTTTGTATCTCTTGCATTATGTACCCTATATCAAGGATAAGGAATTAAAAACACATCTGTTTTTAGGATGTCTTGCTCCCAAATTTCAAGAGAATTTGACATGCCTAAAACTTTTGACACCACCTTACACAAAGCTAGGCTTTTCTATGAGCATGGAAAGATGAGGCAAGAGAACCTTAACATAAGCAGAGATAGGTTTATGACCTTCTCTGATAACCGCAAAATAGGATTTAACCCACCACCATACAGAAAACAGAACAACAGTTTTCTAGGCAACAATAATTTCAACAAATCAGGTACAAAGCCATATGTACCAGTTCCAAACGATAAAAGCCAGTAGAAAATGGGGGAGCCAATGTTTCCCCGCTGCAAATTAAATGTTGGAAATATCAAGGGCCTCATTATGCTCGGGACTGTAAGAATAAGACCAATGGGGTCTTGCACAAATTACAAGAGGAACCAATAGTAGAGGACATAGCCGGAACACAGTGGATTTATGCAGCCTTGGATGGCCAACAGATAGACCATCGGCTACCATGGTTGAGATAGAAGGTAAGATATTGAACACTTCTATTTCAATATTGATTGAACCCGGTGTTTTTTGGAGCTATGTATTGCCTAAAATTGTTGATGTATGTAAACTAGGAAAATTTAAACATGGTAAACCTTAGCTGGTGCAGTTAGCCATAGGTACAAAACAAAAAGGTTTGGAAATAGTTAACAACTGTGATGTAATCCTGAATGGTTTTCCTACTAGAGTAAAGCTGAACATCCAACCCTTAGGATCATATGATATACTTATCGATGTGGAATGGTTGGAACAACACCATGCCATGCTCGATTGCTTGCACAAGTCAATTATGTGTATATATAGACAAGGGAATCAAGTGAAGATTCAAGGCATAATGAAGAAAGTTTTTGTAAGGAAGATATCTTCTTTACAAGCAAAGAAGTGCATTGGGAAAGGCTACAAACTGTTTACAGTAAACATCCAAGACATTGAAGCTGGAAGAGAACAACACATAGAGGACTTTCCAGTTCTTGTAGATTTCAAGGACGTATTTCCTGAGGAAATTCAAGGATTACCACTAAAAAGAGACCTATACTTTTCCATAGAACTGATACCAGGATCAGTTTCGTCTTCGAAATCCCCTTACTGCATGAGTGCGCCAGAGTATTATGGGAACACCATATCTATGCCAAGCTTAGTAAATGTGATTTTTACAAACCCCGGATTCAATAATTCGGTCACATAATCTCTGATATGTGGATAGATGTGGACCTGGAAAATATTAGAGCCTTAGAAGATTGTCCTACCTCTACTAGTGTCACCAACATTAGATCCTTTTTAGGATTAGCCAGATATTATTGAAAGTTCATTAAGAACTTCTTGAGAATAGCTTGTCCCATGACTACTTTGCAAAATAAGGAAAATAAGTTCCTATGGAAAACCAAGTGCGAGAAAATTTTTCAAAATCTTAAGCAACTTTTGACGATTGCACCGATACTATGAATTGTGGATCTTGATGGGGATTTCGTTGTTTGCATGAATGCAAGAAAGGTAGGGCTCATAGGAGTCCTCTTGAAGAATGATTACGCTATCTATTATGAATTGCAAAAGTTAAAAGAACACAAGAAGAGCTACCCCACACACGATATTGAGTTAGCATCCATCATCCACACCTTGAATATGTGGAGGCACTACCTCATGGGAAGGAAATTCCTTTTGAAGACAGACAATATGAGTCTAAAATATTTATTTGAGCAACCAGATCTGAATTCTAGGAAAGCCACATGGTTGGCTTTCCTGAGTGAGTACCATTTCAAGCTAAAGCATATAAAGGGCAAAGAGAACAAGATTGTTGATGCTTTGAGCCAATGAACTCATATGATATATGAGGTGACTTTAAGTCAAGCCAATTCATATTTACATGAGAGGATTAGAATGGCCAACTGAGTTGACCCTTTCTACGTAGATATCCTCAAGAATGTCCAAGAGGACAGGTTGTTTCAACAACAAAAAGAGTACAAGGTAGACAAAACAAGACTGCTCTGGTCCAAGGAGAGATTGTATGTTCCAGAAGGAGGGGACATTCGGTCCAGCATCCTCACAGAATTTCATCAGACACCCTTTTCGGGGCATCCAAGATATCAAAAGATGATATCCGCTATTAAGATATACTTTTTATAGCCTAATTTAAAGGTCGACATTGTATTGTTTATCATGAAATGCCAGGAATGTCAGCTGGTCAAAGCTGAGCACCAGCATCCTTCGGGATTTTTGTATCCATTACCCATTCCGAAATGGAAGTGGGAGGTCATTAGTATGGATTTTATCATAGTTCTACCTAAAACTAAGATACAAAATGATTCTATCTTTGTAGTAGTTTACAAATTGTCAAAAGAAACACACTTCATTCCAGTGAAGTCGACCTACAAGGAAGTACACATTACCTATATCTTCTTGAAGGAGATATTTAGATTGCATGGAATACCCAAGGAAATCATATCGGATTGAGATATTAAGTTTACCGAAAACTTTTGGATATCTTTATTCTTTGGATTAGAGATGTAGTTGAAATTTAGTACTGCTTATCACCCACAGACATACAGGTAGACAGAAAGGGTAAACCAGATTGTAGAGGACATGCTTAGGATGTGTGACATGAACAACCCCACCAAGTGGGAAGATTACCTACACCTTGTAAATTTTGCATATAACAACGGATACCAGTCTTCCTCCAAGATGAGTCCCTTTGAGGTACTCTATGGACGGAAGTGTAGAACACCGGTTACTTGGGATGGCCAAGTGGATCGGTTCATGTTAGGGCCTAACTTTTTAAAGGACTTGGAACAATTGGTTAGCAAGGTCGAGGTGAACCTTAAAGAAGCACAAGACTGCCAGAAAATCTACATGGATAAGAAAAGAAAAGATAAATATTATCAAATAGGTGACCATGTCTACTTGAAGGTGCGGTAATTTAGCACCTAGATTTTGTGGACACAAGAGAGGGTCAATGGCATATGAACTAGAATGACCTGCTCATATAAGATTCCATAATGTTTTCCATGCATCATTATTAAAGAAATATGTTTATGATACTAAACATGTGATTGATTGGTCCTTATTATAGGTGGAACTTGAAGGGGAGTTTTCCCCTAAAGCTCTTCATATATTGGATAAGATAGAGGTGCATCTCAGGAAGCGCACCATAGTCTAGTTGAAAGTGCAATGGAAGCACTTCGAAGATGATGAGGCTACTTGGGATAATGAAGGCACCATGAGAAAGGCTTACCCCACCTTGTTTCATGATTTCATTCTGAGTCCCTAGAACACTAGGGATGGTGTTGTTCTAAGTGGGGAGGGATGTAATATCCCAAAAAATTTACCTAACATTTATCGGCATAAGTGTAACACCCTGGTTTTAAACCCATTTGCATTAATGTATGTGATGTATATATTGTAATGAATCATGGTTTGGAGCCAAATGCAAAAGCCCCACCCTCGATTCGGTTGTGTTATGTTTCAATTATTGGAACTGTTACCGATGGTACATCGGGATATGCGGCATACTTATTAAATTGTGGCATCATGTAAATGTGCATCTTAATTAATTGAACCCGGCCAGCTATTTTCACTGCAACTAAATTGAGAAGGGGCATGATTCCAAAGGATAAGGAGGGGGAATGCTGAACATTGGACCATTGGGAGGGGGAAGCCATGTGTCACCACTCTCTTCACTTACCTTCCCTTGTCTCATTCAACCACCATCCTTAACTATTATGTTGTTGGTTGGAGCATCTATTCACTAACAGAGAGACCACTTCGCCACGTTGCCATTCTCCCCACACCTACTCTCACTCTCCACGATGTACCTTTTGGTAGCGGATGGTCGGTCCACTAGAGGGATGGAGAGTCTATTAAAGGGGGCTGCGATTCATTGTTTGAGGGTTCGGTTCTCCTCTTCCTCATCGATTGTTGGCCTATGAATAGGTTCATTCTCCTCTACCTGACAAATTGCTAGCTTGTGGCTGGTTTTTCCTTTCTCACCGATTGTTAGTCTGTGGTTGGGACCATCCTCAGGTTCACATAGGGAGTTGTGCATTTTACCACTGTTGGCAGACTATGTAATGATATGTTATTCCATTGTAGAATCATGGTCGTGATTCCATTCACAGTTATGTGCTTTGGCTGTGTCTTTTACACATCACACACAGTTTGGGAGTTTGTCCTTTTTCCCCATTTTCTGGTTTGTGTAAGTTTTCCAGTGACCGTAGTGGGAATTGTGTACTATGGGTTCAGGTTTGCTCGTGGGAGGTTATTTGCCATGATTGTTGGACTGTGTTTTTCCCTTGTTAAAGCTTGAATAGTTGTTTGGCTGCATGCATGCAATGGTTTTGTCCTCGGACTGCATTGGAGAGGCGAATGAGGGCCTGGGGTGCTTGATAAACCTGGTGGTCTGAGAACCACACAAATAGAGCTACTGAGCTAAATTTCTTCTCCACAACCCCTGAATAGCACTGGAAGGGAGATCAGTGTTTGAGGGACTACATTGTAGAGAAAGGACTGATTTCCTTGTGTTGGGTGTGTGTGGGTGTCCAAGAAGTCAGACCAGTTTTGGTGTGGGTGTCCTTAGCTCTTCAATGAGCTCACCAGCTTAGCAGCTAACCTTTCTCAGCTCCTGGATGGCCTGATAAACCCAAGTGTGTTGGCTTGGCTGATCTATTATTCACCTGATAAACCCAACTATGTTGGCTTGGCTGAACTATGCATTCATGTGGTGTTGTTTCCCTTGGCTATGTGTTAGTCTGCTAGTTACTTACTCCTTGAGAAATCATGCACTGCTCGGGGGTGGCAGCGTTGCTAAGACATTAAAGAGCACGCAGCCTATGGTTGGGTGGAACGTTGCAGTGACATAGCTGGTTGCGGAACAAGCTCCTGTTAAAGATAAGTATCTTCTTGTGATTGAAATCCTTGCAATTGTGTTCATTTTATAAATCAATATGAACATGCTAAACACTGTGAATAAATGAATGTGCTTTTGCTATTTGATAGTAATTATACATCTGAGTATGTTAAGATCAATGCATTTTATGTTTTCTTGTTCATGGGGCTAGATGCTTGTATGTTTGGTGTGTAGTAGCATCCTCTTGCCTGGTTGGAGGGTTGGGGACGTTACAGTATGATATCAGAGCTATGGTTGCAGCATGGGTCTGAATGGGCCATGAAAGATCAGTTAATAGAGGTAGGTTGCCTATTGCCAGAAGAAACCAAGAGAAATGGGTGATGACAGAAATTATCAAAAATTCCCTAAGTGCCATAATTTTCGTCCCATCGAAGAACTTAGTACGAAGTTCCTCTAATACAGTGAAACTCATAGTTTTAATCTCAACCGACACCGTGGAAGTGTTAGTCTGAAGATTACCCATAGTGGGAGAAATTTTGTAAATTTGACGAAGTAACGAAATCGTCGACGATCAGCAACGATTAGTTGATCGCATTGCTGATGCTTAGCTAATTGAGCATCGCCGTTGTGGACGGCTAGAGGACTATCCTTCCGACGGATAGAGCCTCTGACTGCCGATGCTGTGGAGGAAAGATGTTTCGGTAGCCGACGCAGCGGAAAATTTTTGAAAATTTCTCTAAGTAACGAATTCATCGGCCATTAGAAGACGTTAGTGGTTCGTCCGCTCGCCGTTGCGGAAGCCTAGAGCACTAGTCTTCTGACGAGGAAAATTTTTGACTACCGATGCCGTTGTGCTTCAATTCATCGATCAGAAGGGAACATTTGATCTTATCAACGATGGATAGGAGATGGTCAAGCTTATGAAGCATCGGAAGAGAAGGAAAAAAGTTCCCAAATTTTTTTCTAAGGAACGAAAGCATCGGCGATCGGAAAAGAATAGTTGTTGACATTGCCGATGGATAGTCGAAGTAAGAGTCGATCGAAAAAGGATCAAAGTAGATGAACTATCGTTGCAGCTCTTAAGTCAACTACTTGGCCGATGCATTAGTCCTTCCACTCGTCGACACCGAGGTGTTAGTGAATAGTAGTTCCGGGTTTCGATACATAACTACGGCGGTGACAAATAGTTGGATGGATCGGTGATGTATAGGGGAGGATAGAGCAGATACGCTGACAGATAGCTAAATAAGATCAATGGAGAATAAAAGATGGTTGAGCCGACGACGTGGCGGGAAAGAAGACTAAAGGGAAAATTTTGAATTTTTTTCTAATTCGTAGACTCATTGGTCATCGGTGTAGCTAGGGTTTTATCCCTAGCTTGTGCGAATGAGCACCTACTAAGGAGAATGGATTCCTTAGTAGCAGTTCAATAATATGTGAAATAAAAGATGCTAAACAGTAATAAAAATTAATCTAAACATGTTCATGAAGCAAAAAAACAAAAAGTAAAGAATGATTTTTTATTGATCTGACCTCCAATGTGGAGGTTGGTGAAGCCCGTTGTACTGATCTGAGAGGTTGCTCCGAGCTCCAGCTGCTCCTTCTCTTTCTCCAATGGTGGAAATGGGCCAAAAGGGGCTCTCACGGTGAAAGTAGCTCAAAGGTGAGCTAGGGTTTCAAGAGCAATTTTGGCAGAGGCAGGATACTTGTGATTGTGGATTTTGAATAAGGGGTCTCCATCACTTATTTATAGTGGTGGAGTGCCGGTTTAGGGTTAGGGTTTCAGCTGTTTAGGGTTTTTTCCTCCTTTTCCTCATTATTTTCTATTTTTTCTTCCTTTTTGGAGATTTTTTGTTTTTTTGGAGGAATTTTGGATATTTTTAGAGAAAAAGAGGGTTTTATGGCCTTTTGGAGGCATTTTAAGCCTTTTGGAGGCTTTTTATATGGTTTTATGGGTTTTTTATGGAAATATGGTAGGAAAATGGACAAATGAGCCATGTAATGGGGTAGATGAGGTAGTGAACCCTTTTTGGGTGTTAACAGATTGCCCCCTGATGTGCGAGGGCAGGAGCTCATCGTATGGCCGATGGACATCATAAGTCATATTCGTTTTTCCTGGGGTGTGGAGAAGAGAAGGAACCAACTGAAGCCTGGAACAACGATATCGAACCAACTGCAAGGACTGAAAAGTACATAACCTCAATAATGGATGAGGAATCATCTGATAATCTGGACGAGGCGGGCATACCCATGCTCGTATCAAGATACATAAAAATAAATGTGAGGCCCGAAAAGAGGGACCTGTAGGATGCATAGAAATCCACTGTGTATATCATAAGGGTCCAGAAGGGACACAAATCTAGAACATACTGCTGGGCTGACCATGTCTGAGCTGAACAACTGATGCACTGGAATGACAGCAGTGCTACTGAATGTGGTTCCAAGGGAACTAATGAGCTGCTGGATCAAAGTGACAACGGTCATACTTGCAATGGTACACTGATCTGGAACCGAACTGGGTACTCGAGGAAGCATGGAACTGGATGGCTTCCGAATACAATTTCCAACGTAGCCCGGACATCCACGGGAACATATAACTTGGACGTTCCAAAGTGACTCACCAATGTGCTAGAGTCGGGGGAAATCCAGGGTCTTCGACACATAATGGAAAGGATATACATCCTGCGCGATTCTCAACGATGCGATTAAGGTGCTGAAGTCGAGCATGTGAGAAACAACTATTTGGAGAGGCAATGATGACTCCTCCAAAAATGGTCCGTAGGCACTCACCACAGATGGTGATGGGTCCAAGGCGCAGGGGCCTCTAGGTCTATCCTCTGGAATAGAGGGGTTGTCGTCGACAGAGGGAGACCTGCAACTATCAAGGCAATAATGTTTCCTTGATAGGAGCGCGAGGTGAAAAAATGAACTATGATAGTACTTATAGCAGGAGTGATAAACTGGGGGGAATAACTGGGCAAGTAGAATGGGTGGACTCAAACTTCCTTTGTTCATAGTATGATGGCGGGGATGATCGGGCAGCATATGAAACTGACTGGTGGTAAAGGGATCATAGTGGTATAGGATCTGAGGGTGAATGGGCTGAGGGATACTCAAGCTGTGGTAAAATGGCAGGAGATTGCAGAATACTCTGAACAAAGGTGACCTGATTGGGGGTGCTGCCGAGAGGATTGATCATAGCGCCAAGAGGCGCGGGGGGACTTCTTCATGGGTTAGGGAACTAGAAGAAGTGTGGATATAAAATGGTACTGTCATGTGGATTTTACGAGCCCAGGATAGTTCATGCTCATGGTTGCTTTCAATTTTAAGGAGTCTGAAAGCGAATAACAAGACTCTGAAGTAATAGAATGGTACTGTCGTGTGGATTTTACGAGCCCAGGACAGTTCATGCTCGTTGTTGCTTTCAATTTTAAGGAGTCTGAAAACAAATAAGAAGACTCTGAAGTAATGGCCAGGCAAGGAGGAAGTGTTCAATCAAGGAACATTTATAATGACCAGGACTGAGGGTGGGGGGGGACACTGGTGGGCCTCCTTGCGGGGTAAATGAATGGTGGCAAAATAATGAAACATTTGCAATATGATAGGAGTGGATGGCTCATGTAAAAAGTGTGAAATAATCTGATGGCGACTGATGTGGCATGCAAATCAATGCGGCAAGGTGTAGGGATGCAATGTTGAAATTGTACCAAGTGAGAGCGAGAAATGATCTCAAGCATCATCACGAGCTCGAAAAAATGAATCCAGCGATATAAAAAGTGTTAAAAACAGAGAGCGGCCGAAGTGGCGCGTGAACCGAGACGACGAGTGGTGTCTGAAAAAATGGGCAAAAAATGACGTAGAAAAAATAATGCAATGAGGTGACCATCGTGACGGCACATGGATGCTGATTCCAATGGTGGAAACGGGTACTATTTGCACGGTCCACGTGGGGTTGACCACAGGTTAGGGGGTCGGAGCCGCAGTGGGGTGCTTCCTGGGGCAGCGATATCAATTTGGATGACAGGTGAGATGTTGGCCATGTTACCTTCTTCGAAGGCGTCAGGAGCAGGAATAGGGTCCTTGAACCAGTCGACCTTGTGGGGAAGGAAGTCTTTGGATTCCACGGCAAATTGGGTAGCAGTGTTAGAGAAGGGTTCATCTGGGAGGAAGTAGGAACGATGGTGCATGTCATCCCAGGGATAATCCTGGGCAGTAAGAGCTTCGAGAATCTCCTCATCAGTACGGAATGTTTGCATCATCAAATTGGGTGACGAGGGAGTAGTGACGGAAGAGATCATATAAATTGTATTAACCTCTCCGGAAGGGGGAGAGACCGGGGGGTGGATTTCCTCAATGGTGGGTGGTGCCGTCTTAAGATCCAGGTTGTGCATCTCAAAGAGAGCTGCTCTGTAATCGGGGAGATCGGGACAGTGATTTGTGTAATGCCCATAAACACCGCATATGGCACAGGAGTGGTTAGTGCGCAGGGATTTGTCGCGAGGCTTAGGGGTTGAATCTAGATGGACAACCTGGATAGTGGGGTCGTCGTCAAGAATTTGCATGTATTCCTGTAACGCCGGTAACTGAGGACATAGGTGAGTCGCATGGCCCAACTCATCGCACAGTGTGCATTTGGGAGGAGTACGAAACCCAGGGGGGTTTCTGACTGTCTTAGGAGGTGGGACAGTAGTGTAAGGTTGGGTGCCTCTGCCCCCAGTGGGTTTGGTAAGAGGAGGGGGGGGTTCGCGGAGGACGACGGGGTAGCGACACCGGGAGGTGGTTGACCAGTAGTGACAATGGGTTGCACCGGTTGCAGGACGACATCTGGTGTCGGCGGGGTAACGGGAGGCGAAAGATACCAAACAGGTAATCCTAAGGTTAACCCAGGGAGGCTGAGGGTAGCCATGACCGGGGCGCTAACCACTCCTGAGGGAGGGAAGAGGAAAAGAATGGTATGGATGGGTGTAGCACCAATGTGACGAGGTACCAAAGGGGGTTTAGGCAACAAGGGCTGTTGATTAGTAGGAGTTCGCGTATTATGGGACAGGGTACATATGGATTCAGAGGTGGAGCCATATTGGTTCCGTTGGGTCTAGAGGTTGACCTCATCAGAGGACATCATCAACAAGTGGTGGGTACCTGAGTCAAGCATGGGTTGATCAGGAGCAGCGTAAGTGATTTGTTGTTGGGTTGTCGCATTGGCTTGAGGGGGAGCCAATGGTTGGGTGTTCACTATGCCTTGGGTTGGTAAGGGGTTTTGCAACACCAAATGTGGCTGCTGAGGTTGTGGAGGGTTGGGTGGTGCTTGAGGAGCTGCCTGCCCTTGGCGGCGGGCATCTTCAGCCCAAAGTTGCCGAACACGCTCCATGTGGGGGCAAAAATGTGTGTAGTGGCCATAGACCCCGCAAATAGAACAAGGATAGTTTGTTCACAAATTCTGGCCCTTGCCATGGTTTTGTTGGCCCTAGTTATGTTGGTTTTTCTGGTTTTGCTGTAGGTTTTGTTGAGCGTAAACTTGCCCTTGGACAGCAGGTGGATTCTGAGGTTGCGCAGAGGCTGGAGTAGGCTGCGGTGGATGATATGTAGGTGGAGGCTGCACAGGTGCAGCAACCTGAGGGGGTTGCTGGTAGTGCTGTGGAGCGGGTTGTGGGTTTGCCGCATGGGCTTCTTGTGGCGGGCAATAAGCGAACTCGGCTTGTGAAGGCGCGGGAGATGGTGCAGCCTGCTGGTGGTAGTAGGGCTGAGGTGCGACCGAAACACTGAGGTGGACATGAGGGTCCATGGGAATGGTGGTGGTGTGTCATAGGGGCATACGAGTTGGATGCGCCAAACTGCAAGGTAGCCCGCGAAAAGTCAGGGCCAGGGGTAGGACGTGTTATGGAAAATGGTTGAGGCTGCGAAGAGACACGGCCAATGATGCCGTCGGCAGCGTGGGATGCCCCTGGTGCATCGTGCTGGGAGGAATCGCCGCGAGGGGCATCAGGTATGATGGTATAAAGGTAACCCGACTGGGCATAAATGAGATCGAATTGCTGGGCCTTAAGGATGGCCTCTTCTTCAGACTGGGGTCGTTCGGATGCTACATCCTTAGTAATGATAGGAAGGAGGGATTTGAGGAACCAGTCGAGGAAGATCCGGTTGTCTAACTTGATCTTGCATAAACTACGGCGTCGACGCCATTCATGAATGTGGTCCGTGATGTGGGTAGCCGTGTTTTGTCTGCATGATAGTAGGATCTCAACGCCTGCGTCATAGCAGACAGGTAACTGGAAGAACTGTAGGTAGGTCGAGGCAAGGGAAGTAAAGGTGGCATGGGTTCCATGAGGTTGTTCGATATACCACTTGGCAACAGAGCCAGTGAAAGTGCGCTGTAATAAACGGAGGCGAATAGAGTCGTCTACTATGGAGTTGGAGGAACACCATAGATGGAAGGACATGATATGGTTTTGTGGGTCATCACTTGCCTTGCCCTCGAACTTAGGGATGTCAGAGGGGAGCTTGGTGGGCATGTGAGGCCACGTAGGGTCGTGTCGGATGGGGTCGTTGGTTAATCTGGCTAGGTCAGGCAGGTTGAGGCTAGCCATGAATGGCAAACTGGACGAAGAATGTGACACGGTAGTGGGTTGGATTAAGTTGGGGCCGATGCCCCCAACTGGAGGGGTAATGTGAGGGAGGTTTCCCCCAAGCGGGGGAATTAAGGTGGAATAAGACGGACCTGCACCACCATGGGTGGTATGAGTCATTGATGGAGAGGGAATAGGTATTCCTGCTGTGGGAATAGGTGCCGTGAGGGGAACGGTAAATGGGGGCCCCGTGGAGGGCATACCCATAGCCTGTGTGGTAACTGGTGTAGTGGTGGATGTGCCACCAATGGTCCCTACCAAGATGGGAGTGGGAGTCACGCCATCCATGGGGCTAGTAGGGGCAGTGTAAAGGGGGTTCTCAGACTCTGGCTCAGAATCAGAGGTGAAATAAGGGGCGTCAGTTTCTGGTGACGGAGTCCTATGCCGCTGACGAGTGGAGTCAAGTGACAAGGCTCGAGATCTATGATAAGTGGTATCAAGTGATGATGATCTGCATCGAGGACGGGTGGTGTCAAGTGAACCGTGCTGTGGGGGCTCGCCTCTGAGGCACCGAGAATGTCTCGGGGACTCAATGGTGACAAATGGTATCAAATCTCTGTGGGTTGAGGTGAGTAAAAAACAGCTCAAAAAACCTAATGCGACTGAGTGTGTAGAAGGAGAGCTCAAAAAATAGGGCACTCATGTATAAATTCAGGCCTACAGTAGATTAATTTCACCCACAACAATTAACAATTGATCATGCAAATTATCAACAATGGAGACTGAATATCGAGCTGTAACACAAAATTATATTAACTAAGTGTACAATAGCCAACCCTGTAATAACATAGGCTGCTGAATATATAGAATACATGAGCAAATCAAATGCATAAGGAAGCATCCAAATCTAGCATAAAGCAGGCTTACCCAAAATAGGCAAATCCCCCATAGGTGTAAAAAGCTGATCCCAAATCTATCAAGGACCCCAGGAATTAGAAAGGGTGCATGGGAAAGCTAAAGAGTGGTCAAATGGAAGCTCATACATGCATTTGCATGGAGGAAAGAGTGGAGGAGGAAGAGGCAACAAAGCTGATTCACCTCACCTAGTCTTGCTTTCCTATGTGCCTTAAAACACTGAAAAAGCAGGGAATAAAGCAGAAAAAGAAGATGGGTGCCTAGGAGGCCAGGAATAAAGCAAATTTTATTCCTAAGGCTTTCCCAAGCGCTCCATGAGTCAATGATGGCAAGTTTGACCTCTATGGATAGGAAATTAGCAACTTGCACATGGTGGGACTCATGGACTAGGCAAATAAGACAAAATAAATGAAATAATGTCTAAGTGGGTAAATACTATGGGTTGATTATTCTAACACCCCCCCTTAAGCCTAACTTTATGAGTAATAAATAAAAAATATAGGGCCTAGCAACAAGGCTTAGTCACCCTTTACATACTGCAATGTCCATACAACCAAGGAAAGAGGCAAAACCAACTTGGGAAAATCCTCCCTTAAACATGGACTGTAAAAAAAAATTGTAGAATCTTGTCTCCACTCATGATTTGATAGCATGATCAGCAATCCCCAGCAGTGATTTGAGATTTATGAAGGTCTTCTCACAAAATGCTTTGGTGAAAATATCAGCTACTTGTTCTGAAGATGAATAGAAGAGTAGGTGAATGGTGCCATCATGCACAAGCTCTCTGATGTAGTGCATGTGAATCTCAATGTGTCTAGTTCTCTACTTCTGAACTGGATCCTTGCAGATTCGAATGGTACTTTGGTTATCATAGTAGATGGTAGTTGAGTACTCAGGTTCGAAACCACACTCTCCAAGTAAACCCTGCAACCATAAACACTGAGTTGCTGCATTGACAACTCCTCTGTACTCAGCTTATGTAGATGAGAGTGCAATGGCACTCTGTTTCTTGCTTGACCAGCTGATTGGCCCTTCTGCAAGCATGAACACATAACCTGAAGTGTACTTCCTGTCAGTGCTATCACCTGCCCAATCACTGTCAGTAAAACCAATTAACTCAAGGTCAGGATTGGCCTTATATAAAATCCCATGTGTCCTTGTTCCCTGAACAAAGCTAAGGATCTTCTTTGCTTCTTTCCAATGGATCTCATGGGGCTGATCCATGAATCTAGAAGCAACACTGACTGCATAACAAAGATCAGGTCGAGTATGTATCAAATACAAAAAACATCCAATCAACTTTCTATACAAAGTGTTGTTTACCATCGGTGGAGAATCATGCATAACAAAGATCAGGTCGAGTATGTATCAAATACAAAAAACATCCAATCAACTGTCTATACAAAGTGTTGTTTACCATCGGTGGAGAATCATCTTCCTCCAGCTTTACTCCTGAAAGGAAAGGAGTTTT
>LPNX011108461.1:53715-66215 GCA_001517045.1 Pseudotsuga menziesii
CTCCATAGGTGTAAAAAGATGATCCCAAATCTATCAAGGACCCCACGAATTAGCAAGGGCGCATGGGCAAGCTAAAGAGTGGTCAAATGGCAGCTCATACATGCTTTTGCATGGAGGAAAGAGTGGAGGAGGAAGAGGCAACAAAGCTGATTCACCTCACCTAGTCTTGCTTTCCTATGTGCCTTAAAACACTTAAAAAGCAGGGAATAAAGCAGAAAAAGCAGATGGGCGCCTAGGAGGCTAGGAATAAAGCAGATTTGATTCCTAAGGCTTTCCCAAGCGCTCCATGATTCAATGATGGCAAGTTTGACCTCTATGGATAGGCAATTAGCAACTTGCACATGGTGGGACTCATGGACTAGGAAAATAAGACAAAATAAATGAAATAATGTCTAAGTGGGTAAATACTATGGGTTGATTATTCTAACAACTCAGGCCAACAACTAACTCAAAACACCCACTGTAACAGCGTGCTACAATAGGCGGAGTGTCAACAGAAATGGTCAGAATACCAACAAGCAGCAGGTTTTCAAAAAATAAAAAACGGTGTACTCACTAGACCAAAAGGAGGTAAGGGAGCATGCAAACACCTAACTAAAAGTATTCTGACTCAACTAGACATATCCTCTGCAAGGTGATGAAATCCAAGTCAGACAATATGAATAGGAAAGCCAAGTGGCTAAGATATCCCCCTACCGGGAGGGATACCGGGTAGTCAATCCTAGAAGAATGGCAACTAAGATACCCCGTTCATGACACGTCCAGAAAGGTGAATCTGTCGTTTGGTCCTTTTACCACAATACCCCTATACAGGGATATCCCGAGAACTGCGAAAGGTAGCCCTTCGGTTACTGAATGGAGTGCGGTATTCCACTCAGGCCTCCGGAACCAGTCTCACGACTTCAACCCACCTAGGGGAGAGGCCCTCTGGTAAACTGGTTGTGACCGTGCCAAAAAGTACTAGGGGATTTTGGTTCCCTAATTGGACAACAGCTATGTCTCAAGTGTAAATAACCGAGGGGTGTTATTGGAAGCCTATACCCCCGATCCTACCTAACTACAAAAATTCTTTTGTGTTCCCCAAGTGGGGTTAGAATGTTGGTTGAGTTAAGTAATTTTTAAGTCTCACTTGAATTAGGTGACAGATTGTGCGCTTGTGAGGTTAAGAACCCAGAAGAGAAGTGCCAGGGAAACTTCCTAAATATCAATAATACTGAATGAAAAATTTTTACCATGCAAAATATCTGAATAAACAATGCTGAATTTTTTTTTTTTTTAATTCTGTAAAGGGGGACAAAAGTGCAGGTAGAACAGATGGCTGTGTAGGTGTAGAAAAAATGGCAGCAAAGGGGCTGGGTTCAAAAGCAGGAACAAGTGCAAAAGTCAGATCGAATCGGCAGTCGGACCGCGGGTTTGAAGGAAACAGGCGCGAACAGATCGCAGGTTTTTGAAGAACACAAGCGGGCGGACCGCGGGTTTAGGGCGATATCACGCGGTCGGACCGCGGGTTTGAAGGAAACAGGCGCGCTCAGATCGCGGCTTTTTGGTCGACAGCTGTGGTCGGACCACGGGAAACAGGAAAACAGGCATAGTTGGGTCGCAGCTAAGTGCTGGAAAGGCGCGGTCGGGTCGCAGCTAAGGGATGGAAAGGCGCAGTCAGGACGCGACTGCGAAGGGAAAAACGGCAGTTTACGGCGGCCGAAAACGACAGCCGAAAGGACAAAATGGGGAATAAAATAAAATAAAAACTAGCGGAGTCGCCAAAATTGTAGCTAGGGTTTTATCCCTAGCTTGTGCGAATGAGCACCTACTAAGGAGAATGGATTCCTTAGTAGCAGTTCAATAATATGTGAAATAAAAGATGCTAAACAGTAATAAAAATTAATCTAAACATGTTCATGAAGCAAAACAACAAAAAGTAAAGAATGATTTTTTATTGATCTGACCTCCAATGTGGAGGTTGGTGAAGCCCGTTGTACTGATCCGAGAGGTTGCTCCGAGCTCCAGCTGCTCCTTCTCTTTCTCCAATGGTGGAAATGGGCCAAAAGGGGCTCTCACGGTGAAAGTAGCTCAAAGGTGAGCTAGGGTTTCAAGAGCAATTTTGGCAGAGGCAGGATACTTGTGATTGTGGATTTTGAATAAGGGGTGTCCATCACTTATTTATAGTGGTGGAGTGCCGATTTAGGGTTAGGGTTTCAGCTGTTTAGGGTTTCAGCTGTTTAGGGTTTTTTCCTCCTTTTCCTCATTATTTTATATTTTTTCTTCTTTTTTGGAGATTTTTTGCTTTTTTGGAGGAATTTTGAATATTTTTAGAGAAAAAGAGGGTTTTATGGCCTTTTGGAGGCATTTTAAGCCTTTTGGAGGCTTTTTAGATGGTTTTATGGGTTTTTGATGGAAATATGGTAGGAAAATGGACAAATGAGCCATGTAATGGGGTAGATGAGGTAGTGAACCCTTTTTGGGTGTTAACAATCAGCGATGAATAGTTTTTCACATCGTTGATGATTAGAGGATTCAATTGCCGATGAGCTACGTCGGATAAAATCAATTGATCGAATGTCTGCCATTGAGGCTAACTAGTAGACTATTCCTCCGATAGACAGTTGCCCCGACCGCTGATAGGTCCATGGATGCAGAAGACATAAAGAGATCAAGGGCCATCGTTGAGGAAGCCGAAGGGACTAACCGCTCGATGCCCAATACATCTGACCGCTGATGCAGTGGATTAGTGGGTTCCTCGACAATAAAGTCCGGACCGCTAGATAGTTATGAACCCGATACGGTAGAGGAAATTAGAACAATGGATCACCGATAAAATTTGAAACAGTAAACCAATACAGGCTTGATACAGCGGAAGCAAATAGGAAAACAACCCGCCAATACAACAAATTAAATTAGAGGTTTCAACCACTGAAATGTTGGAACATTAGTCGGGATGACACTCGACCCTGTACAAGGAAATTTGGGTTTTTAGTGGATTTTTTCAAGCAGTTTTTAACTATTTTTTTTTATTTTCAGCATACTGTCGGTAGATTACAGGGATGAAAAGGAAGATAGAGAAAATTCTGTGTTTTATCATAATTTTTGTTTTATAAATTTCCAAAAGAGGAAGGTAAGTAGTATTGATTTATCTTAATGAGATGCATCTAACAGTTTGCTACTGACAGATTTGCAGAATTATAGACCATTTCCAAGAGAAGTATTCCGAGAAGAACAGCGTGGTAAATAAAAAGGTGGTTCAATCATGAGCACCCATGATGGATATGATGCTCAGAATTCTTACGAACATGTGGGGGATGCTATGGCAGAAAATGTCCGTAATGGGAATGACAACATAGAGTTTAAAGGAAGGATATTCCAAGAGACACCGCTAGAGGTTGCAGCCACCATGAGAATCTTGGTTAAAGTGCAGGAAGAGCAGCATCATTTGAATGCTTCCATGTTGCAGAGTTTGATAGACTTGCAGAAAAAGATAGATTCTGGGCGAGGTATATCAAGACCAGAAGGCAATAAGAGCAGCACTAGGAGAAGGAGAAGGACTTCTAGTGGATCATATGATTCTGAAGAA
Source organism: Pseudotsuga menziesii (assembly GCA_001517045.1). NCBI lineage: Eukaryota > Viridiplantae > Streptophyta > Pinopsida > Pinales > Pinaceae > Pseudotsuga > Pseudotsuga menziesii. Next base: position 57,284 of record LPNX011108461.1, read on the forward strand.
TCCAGTGGAAATACAAGTTCATCTTATCATAAAATAAGAAGAAGAAGGAACCATAGGGATTGTGCTCGAGATGAATTTAGGAAATCTAAATCTCCTACATTTGATGGTGAGATAAAGACTAGACAAGAGGCTGAAGCTTGTCTTTTTGGGATAAAGAAGTACTTTCAAGTGCATGATTATTCAGGAAACAAGAAGGAAAGAGTTTCCATATTCAATCTGAATGGAAGGGCATCCATTTGGTGGGAACACTTCAATAAAGTAAAGAAGATAAGTGAAAGGAAGCTGAAGTGGAAATAGTTCAAGAAGTATTTCAGGCAGAAATAACTCTCTAACAGGTATTATGATGACAAGATAAAGGAGTTCCATGAGCTGAGATTAGATCAACAGACCATGGATAAATATGCAAATAAGTTCTTGGAATTGTTGAGGTATGTCCGGTACATCAGAGATGAACAAGTGAAGGTCCAACGGTTTCTGAGTGGATTGCCTCAGTCTTACAAATATAGAATTGAGTTTTATGAACCTAGAACTCTTGAAGAAGCAATAAGGAAGGCTAAGTATTTCTATGAGCAAAGAAAAGGTAAACCTGATTACCATAAGGCATGGAAGGATAGGAAGAATGAGAAGTTTGACCAAAGAAAGAAAGGTTTCAAACCTTCTAGATTTAGGAATTAGCAAAAGCAGCCATCCCAAGCTGTGAGTAATCTAGTTGGAGTGTCAGGAAAAAATCCTAAGGAGCCACAACAGGATAGAAGGCCACTCAAATGTTGGAAATGTGAAGGACCCCACTTGTGCAGGTATTTTACACTTGAGAATGAATGTGCAAGGCTATATTATAACATTCAGGGAGAAGAAACAGTGGGTCAAGTAGCCAGAGAAATCCCAAGAATTTATGCAGCACTGGAAGACTGTCAAGAAGATCACCAGTCAACTGTGGTTGAAGTTGCAGGTAATATTGTTGAACAATATGTTTCTATTTTGATTGACCCTGGTTCTACTCATAGTTACATTACTCCTAGAGTAGCATAGATGTGTGCTTTTTAAAAAGGCCAAGCATAGAAAATCTTGGTTAGTTCAGCTAGACACTGGGACTAGGAGAAAGGTCAGTGAAGTAGTTGAGGAATGGCCATTGGTTATGAATGGATTGATCACTTATGTAGATCTGAATGTTCTACTGCTTGGTTCCTATGATGTTCTCATTGGAATAGATTGGTTAGAATCTCACAGAGTGAAGCTTGACTATTATAACAATACTTTTGAATGCATGGATGAAGAAGGAAACCCAATGGTTGTGAAAGGTATTCCGAAGGTAATTTCAGTAAGACAGGTTTCAGCAATGCAGTTGAAGAAGTTCTGTAGGAAAGGTTGCCAGTTGTATGCAGCTCATATTCTGGAACCAATAGGAGATGAAACTCCTAGGTTGGAGGACTATCATGTGCTACAAGAATTCAAGGATTATTTCCTGATGAGATTATAGGGCTTCCTCCAAAGCAGGACATTGATTTCACCATTGAATTTGTGCCAGGAGCAGCACCCATGTCAAGGCCACCCTACAGGATGAGTACACCAGAGATGCTAGAGTTGAAGATGCAACTGCAAGAGTTGTTGGAAAAGAAGTATATCCAACTGAGTGTGTCTCCTTGGGGAGCACCGGTCATGTTCATAAAGAAGCAAGATGGCACACTTAGGTTATGTATTGATTACAGACAATTGAACAAGGTTACGGTGAAAAATAAATACTCTTTTCCTGGAATTGATGGCCTCTTTGATCAAATGAGAGGAGCATAGGTGTTTTCCAAGATTGACTTGAGGTCTAGTTACCATCAGGTGAGAATCAATGATGAAGACATTCATAGGACAACCTTCAGGATGAGGTATGGACATTATGAGTTTGTAGTGGTACCATTTGGTCTCACAAATGCACCAGCTACATTTATGTGCCTTATTAACAGTGTCTTCAGTAAGTATTTGGACAAGTTTGTTCTTGTTTTCCTTGATGACATTCTTGTTTATTCGAAGAATGAGGAAGAACATGAAGAGCACTTGAGATTGACATTGCAATTGCTCAGAGAGCATCAACTGTATGCAAAACTGAGAAAGTGTGACTTCTATAGCGATAGAATTCAGTATTTGGGTCACATTATCTCAGAAGGGGGTATATCAGTGGAACCTGAGAAGATTGAAGCCATTATGAATTGGCCTACTCCAAGAAATGTGATGGATGTAAGATCTTTTATGGGACTTGTAGGATACTACAGGAGATTCATTGAAGTATTTTCCAAAGTTGCACATGCCATCACTTCTTTGCAAAAGAAGGGGGTGAAGTTTGAATGGACTTCAAAGTGTGAAGAAAGCTTCCAATGGTTGAAGAACCTTCTCATCAGTGCACCATTATTGAAAGTTGTAGACCCAGAGAAAGATTTTGTGGTATGTACCGATGCATGTGGACAAGGGCTTGGAGGAGTCCTTATGTAGGATAACCACGTGATATGTTATGAGTCAAGAAAGCTGAAGGAGCATGAGAAGAACTATGCCACTCATGATCTCGAGCTTCCAGCCATAGTACATGCTCTCAAGATGTGGAGGCATTACTTGATGGGTAGAAGATTTGAACTCAGAATAGATCACTGTGGACTGAAGTATTTGTTTGATCAGCCTACTCTAAATGCTAGGCAAGCAAGATGGTTGGAGTTTTTATGTGAGTTTGATTTTGAAATCAAGCACATAAAAGGGAAAGAGAATAAGGTAGCTGATGCGCTCAGCAGGAAGGTACAGGAAATGCATGTGGCATCTCTTAGTATTTTCCAATCAAATTTGAGGCAGCAGATCATTAATCATGTTGCCGAAGATGAATTGTATGAGTAGGTAAAGGACAAATTGCAGTAGCAAAGTCTTGAGAAAAGGTATGAGGGATATAAATTGGAAGAAGATGGACTTCTTACTTATAAAGGAAGAATTTATATTCCGAATGTAGCAGATTTGAGGAAAGTTGTTATGAATGAAATCCATCAAGCTCTGTATTCTGGTCACCCAGGATATTAGAAGACAATTTCTACAGCTAGAAAGCAGTACTTTTGGCCAGGAATGAAAAAGGACATGGCTGAATACATTTCAAGGTGCATGAAATGTCAACAGGTAAAGGTTGAGCATCAACATCCCACAGGTTTATTGCAGCCTTTTCCAGTTCTGGAATGGAAATGGGAAGTTATTTCCATGGATTTTATTACAGGATTGTGGATGACTTGGAGACAACATGATTCCATCATGGTTGTAGTAGACAAGTTGAAAAAGGCAGCAAATTTTATACCAGTTAAGTCTATGTATAAGACTGATGACATTGCCAAGATCTTCATGCAGGATATTTTCAAATTGCATGGATTATCGAAGGCAATAATTTTCGATAGAGATGTCAACTTCACTTCCAATTTTTGAAAGGAATTGTTTGCAGATTTGGGTACAAAGCTAAACTTCAGCACTTCCTACCATCCTCAGATAGATGGAGAGATAGAAAGCGTTAATCAGATGCTTGAAGATATGCTTTGCATGTATGTGATGGACAAACCAACCAAGTGGGAAGATTACTTACACTTGGTAGAGTTTTCTTATAACAATGGACATCAGGCATCCTTGGGGATGACTCCGTATGAAGCTTTGTATGGAAGAAGGTATAGAACACCAGTGATTTGGGATAATCCAGTGAACAAGGTTGTGCCTAGACCAGAATTGCTCAAGGAAATGGAGCAAGAGGTTGTAAAGATCAGACAGAATATGAAAGCATCACAGGACAGACAGAAAATCCATGCAGATAAGCATAGGATGAACATAGAGTTCAGTCTTGGGGATCATGTCTACCTCAGAGTGAGGGCAAAGAGAAGTTCCTTGAAGCTTGGGAGTTGTGCCAAGTTGTCACCAAGATATTTTGGGCCATTTGAAGTGCTTGATAGAATAGGGCCTATTGCGTATAGACTTGCATTGCCTGCTAGTACTAGAGCTCATAGTGTTTTTCATGTTTCTTTGCTTAAGAAATATGTACATGATCCTAACCATGTGATAAATTGGGATGTGATTCAGGTGGAACCCGAGGGAGAGTTCCAAATCGAGCCAATGTGTATCCTTAACAGGAAGGTCACATTGCTCTGGAACCGAGCCATAAGGTAGGTAAGGCTGCAATGGGAGCACTACGAACCTGCAGAGGCTACGTGGGAGCTGGAGGATGCCATGCTTCCTGGAACATCCATTTTTGTTCAATGGAACACTGAGGCGATACCAGTATAACATTTTGTTCAATTTTGTAAAGCACTGAGGACAATGTTACTGAAGGGGGAGGTTAATGTAACACCCCAGTTTTGACCCAGTTTGCATTAATGTATGTGATGTATATATTGTAATGAATCATGGTGTGGAGCTAAAGGAAAAATCCCCACCATTGATTCGGTTGTGTTATTTTTCAGTGATTGGAACTGTAACCGATGGTACATCGGGATATGCGGCATAATTATTAAATTGTGGCATCATGTAAATGTGCATCTTAATTAATTGAATGCATCCAGCTATGTTCGCTGTAACTAAATTGAGAAGGGGCATGATTCCAAAGGATAAGGAGGGGGGATGCTGAACATTGGGCCATGGGGGGGTGAAATCCATGTGTCACCACTCTCTTCACTCACCTTCCCTTGTCTCATTCAACCACCATCCTTAACTATTTTGTTGTTGGTTGGAGCATCTATTCGCTGATAGAGAGACCACTACGCCATGTTCCCATTCTCCCCATGCCTGTTCTCACCCTCCATGATGTGCCTTTTGGTAGCGTATGGTATGTCCACTAGGGGGATGGAGAGTCTATTAAAGGGGTCCGTGATTCATTGTTTGAGGGTTCGGTTCTCCTCTTCCTCACTGATTTTTGTCCTCCGAACAAGTTTGTTCTCCTTTACCTAACATATTGATAGATTGCGGTTGGTTTTTCCTTTCTCACCGATTGTTAGTCTGCGGTTGGGATCATCCTCAGGTTCACACAGGGAGTTGTGCCTTTTACCACTATTGGTAGACTGCGTAATGATATGTTATTCCATCATGGAATCGTGGTTGTGATTTCATTCATAGTTATGTGCTTTGGCTATGTGTTTTTCCCATCACACACAGTTTGGGAGTTTGTCCTTTTTCCCCATTCTCTAGTCTGTGTAAGTTTTCCAGCGACTATAGTGGGAATTGTGTGCTGTGGGCTCAGGGTTTCTCATGGGAGGTTATTTTCCACGGTTGCTGGACTGTGTTTTTCCTCTGTTAAAGCTTGAATAGTTGTTTGGTTGCATGCATGCAGTCATTTTGTCCTCGGACTGCATTGGAGTGGTGAATGAGGGTCTGGGGTGCTTGATAAACCTGGTGGGTTGAGAACCACACAAACAGAGCTACTGAGCTATCTTTTTTCTCCACAACCCCTGAATACCACTAGAAGGGAGACCAGGGTCGAAGGGACTACGTTGTAAAGAAAGGACTGATTTCCTTGTGTTGGATGTGTGTGGGTGTCCTTAGCTCTTCAATGAGCTCACCAGCTTAGCAACTAGCCTTTCTCATCTCCTAGATGGCCTGATAAACCCAACTATGTTGGCTTGGATGATTCGTTATTCACCTGACAAACCCAACTGTGTTGGCTTGGCAGAACTGTGCATCCATGTGGTGTTGTTTCCCTTGGCTATGTGTCAACCTGCTAGTTCCTTACTCCTTGGGAAATCATGCCCGGATCGGGGGTGGCAGCGTTGCTGAGAGATTAAAGAGCACGCATCCTATGGTTGGGTGGAACGTTGCAGCAACATAGCTGGTTATGGAACAAGCTCCTGTTAAAGATAAGTATCTTCTTGTCATTGAAATCCTTGCAATTGTATTCGTTTTATAAATAAATATGAACATGCTAAACGCTGTGAATGAATGAATGTTCTTTTTCTATTTGATAGTAATTATACAACTAAGTATGTTAATATCAATGCATTTTATCTTTTCTTGTTCATGGGCTAGATGCTCGTATGTTTGGTGTGTAGTAGCGTCCTCTTGCCCAGTCTGAGGGTCGGGGACGTTATAATAATACGCATTGACTATGATGTTACTTTCATGTTTTATTTTGATATATTGGGTCTACGACCCCACTGTATATGAACATGATGATTGGTTTGATATATTGGGTGTAATCCAATTACATATGTTTTATGTATGATTTTATGTGTTGGACATGGAGCCAGAAGCACATGATTGATGAGATGTTTTGTGTTGTGCAAGGAGCTCTGGAGCACATAAGTATTTGAATGTTTGTTTTGAGCAAGAAGTTGTGGAGCACATGAGTATTTATGTTATGTTGAGTAAGAATCTCTGAAGCATATGAGTGTTTATGTTGTGTTGAAAGAGAAGCTCTGTAGCACATGAGTGTTTATGTTGTGTTGAGTAAGGATCTCTGGAACACATGAATTATGAAAACCTTTGTGTTGACCAGGAAGCTCTGAAGCACATGAAAATATAATTGGAGGTGTTGGGAATAAGCCCTGAAGCCTTCCAAGTTGATGTTGAGCATAAGCTCTAGAACACCGGATCATTGGCCATTGTATCCCTAGGTGTATCCTACAAGTACATTCTAGCATTAGTGTTGAGCGAGGAGCTCTGGAATTGCACTAAGTTTTTAACTCTTTGTTTTTAGCTTTGAGTATGGGCTTTGATAAGTGCTAGAAGTTAGTAAAAAAAATTAATGATGTTGAGTGAAAATGACTCGAGTAAAATATTGATCTCATCTGACTTATTTATAAGTGATTAAGTGAAATCTTGAATTTCTATATCTCATCAAGTACTGAAGAAATACCATGTTATACGAGGGAATCCAACATGCAAGGATGTTTGGAGTTGCCTAGCCTAGTAGACTTAACCACCTACCTAACGGCCTTAATGAAGAAAGTGTCATAAGTTTAGGGATCATGTTATATGATACCTAAGACAAATGTCAACAAATAATATATATATATAAGTATATATTTTATACATGATATGTATAAGAGTAAACATAGTAATAATATTAAAAGCATAAGAAAGAAAGAGACGCTCCATTTATTATTATTATTACTTAAAGATAATTAAATAGTATAATACCTACAAAGTTCCAAATAGGAACTAGTTAAAAGTTCCTAAGTTAAATATTAAAAGTGCCTAAATCAAATAAAAGGGTTAAATCAAGAAATGAAATGATTTATTGATTTAATTTCCCATTTGACTGAAAATTCTGCCTATAAAGACCCAAGCCAAAGAGAGGCTTGGGGATCTCTTCCATCCTTTTGGTGAATCATTATTTCTTCCTGTTTATTCTCAAGAGAATTCTTGGAGAACATTTTCCTATGAGGAAAAAGGAGAACTAATTCAGACCTAATATCCCAGTTAGGGAAGCCTTACCTTAGGAGCTCTAAGCTACTTGCATGTTGGAACCAACTTAGGGGGATCCAGATGAAAACTAGGAATGGTTCCGGGTCATGGTTGGGTGGAACGTGGTAGTTCCCAAGTGATTCAGTTATCCATACAAAGTTCAGATCTACCTATGAATTTGTTAATACTGGGTAATTGAGTGTGCAGGTTTTTCAAACATTGGAATAGCTTCACCATACAGGTATGAGGTTCTTGATGTTTTCCATTCAATTATTTAGTATATTTCTTGTTAGGATATTTAAGGGTTTATGTTATATTTCTAACCCTATGTCTGAAATTTATTTATGGTTTAGAATATTTTATGTATTATCTCTAAACAATCGGTTGAAATGTATTTCTGTCTAAAAGACATTCAAGGGTTTTGTTCTTCCAATTTACTTCTGCATTTTATTTCTTAGCCTAAAATTTGTTTTCCTAAGACTTAACACCACTCTAAACTATAGTCCATATGTTTATCTAAGGATTCTACTGGAATATTCCATATTGCCAGTAGACTTATACTTAGAAGTAAAAAGTTTAAATAGTATACATCCTAAACACAAACTAGTTATGAAACACATTTAATTGAAGTATAGGGTGTCACAACCTAAGAAAAAAATCATATCCATTGTTTAAATATAAACAGAACCATAATCAAGTAACAAATTAAAATTCCAAAACAGTCATGCTATCGAGACCATCTAATGGTATGAAGTTATAAACCATAATCCAAATAAATCCATCTCATTTATAATAAACCAAACCACATAATTAATATACCATTTACATCTACGAAAATCAAGATACATCCATCTCTTTCATAATAAAATCAACCCCATCGTTATTCACAACACTCATTAATAACATAGCATAAATAACCAATAGATGACACGATCGATTCATAATAAAATCAAACAAAACCCTATGCACAAAACTCTTTTATAAACGTAGGATAAATACACAGAGGTCACATGATCAATTCTTGTAAATGTTAAATGCCCAAACAGACCCATACATTTATAAACATTTACAACCATAGCGACCCAGGATCAATTCATGTTGAGTCCTTTTATTTTACAAGTCATTCTATTGAATCCTGTAGGATTCATTACATTCCTACTAAACGTTGTAGCGTTATAACTATCAAAACAGACCATGCTATTTTAATTACACCGGTCGTAAAACAATTTCATGAAATCTCTACACAGAGGTCAAAAGCACCAAATAAATTACACGCTATAACTTCTTCATGGCCCTCAACCCTATACATAACAAAACATTTAAACATTAATACCAACACTACAACCCTGTCAACGCTATGCGAATAGAAACAACACCCACTAAAGGGTTACATCCACAGTCATGACCCTTATACACAGAGTGTTTATAAACACGACTTAAACCACAAAAGATTAAGTCATTATCCACTACAGAGTCGCAGCTCTCTTGGCGGGAACGCCATTGCCATTTATAGCAAGGCTCCAAGAAAAAACAAACACCATTAACA
>LPNX011108461.1:73715-96440 GCA_001517045.1 Pseudotsuga menziesii
AATATTGTTAGGAAATCATTAGGGATAAAGATGATAAAGACTTCTGGACCAAGTTCTCATATAGTTAAAAGCTTAGTAGATGCCTTCGGTAAAATTGGTAAGAACACACAGTCAAAGGACCGCAATGCGACTCGTCGTGTGTTGTCACAAGAAATTGTAAATAAGAACACCAGGGTCCTTCGTTTTCTCAAGCCTACATCTAAACTAGTTAATTTGAATGTAAAAACCCTCCATAGGTATTCTATTAGAAGAGAACATATTGACACAACCGCCCAGACAGATTTTTGGGCCTTTATTGGTTGGTTGCCACGTCATGACATGAAGCTAGTTGATGCAGTAAAGGGACTAGTGCAGAGTTTTTGGCATGATCACACAAGGCCTTCTTCAAATAGGAAGGATGTACTAAAACTGAGAAGGGGTTCAAAGGAACGTGAACCACATATTAAGCATCTTCTTGATATAACACAAACAGAACTATACGAGAAATTTAGGAATGAACATAGACAATTGAATTTGGGGAAAAGATCTTTTGAGAAATATAAGCCCTGGTATGTTAGAATAAATACTCTTTGTAACACTTGTTGTTGTAGATACCATGTAGAATATGAATATTACTATGAAACATTTAAGTACATTCATCATGTGTTGCATACTAACCATGTGCAGGATTGCTCCTTGACAATACCACCGACCTCATCAAGAGAATTCATTCATGGTATCATGTGCAATAGGCCCGAGGGGAAAACTTAGTATGCAAAATCATGTTTGGATGGAACTTGCTCCAACTATGCTGGAATGGAATTATTGAGCCAATGTATGCACGAGACCAGAGACAATGAATTTGGGAATATGGTTACAGACATGAAAAGTTTCAAATATATCAACTATGAAATAGTCCCAGGGAAAGAAAGCAAAAAAATACAATTGGTGACATCTCAGGTACATGAATTTATCTATAAATTTATGTTTGAATAGTTGCATTTCATTCCTTACCTACAAAAATACCTGATATTGAGATCATTTTCTGTCAACAGGTACAAGTTAGTGTCTTCGTCAAGGAATTTATTGAAAATACACATCAATATGTTCAGCATGTCCACTTGGCACGATGGCAGGATGAGAAGTTTAGAATATGCAGAGATGCATTTCCTTGTGGTACTATACTTTTAGTTGTTGATTTTGCCAAGAACTACACTCTGCAACCTCAAAATAAGATCCAAATTCAGTATTATCACTCTGAGAAGGTTTCCTTGATGTTGCATATCACATATAGGCATGGCCCAAATAGCAGTGAAGAGCAAAGAGAAATTCTAAGGGAATATCACTTCTACATAAGTGATGATAGGTGCCATGACTTCCTCTATGTACATCATTGCTTTATCATGTTCTATGATCATTTGAAGGGTAGGAACGTACAGATGGATCGACACCGGATTTGGTCTGATGGATGTGTTGGTCAGTTAAAAAATGCACGCATATTTCAATGGTTGTGTTCATTGCATAAAAACTACGAAGTTCCACATATGTGGAACTATTTTGAGGTTGGGCATGGTAAAGGAGAGAATGATGGAGATGGAGCATGTGTCAAAACAGCCCTACGAAGAGAGGAATTGAAATTGTCTACAATATCTACTATTTGAAATGCTCAATCTATAGTTAGGTGGTGCACGTCAGTAATGGGAGAGGAATCAGCTATGCGAGTAGAATCCACAAGAAAGAGACATGTGGAGAGATTTTTTGGGAGGTGGTAGACATAGATCGTTCACATGCATGGGAATGCAAGATTTTTCCTGCGACTCGTGGCTTTCATTCGGTTCGAAGCTCTGATAACCCAGTATTTGAAATTTGGACCAGAAAACTCGCTTGTTTTTTCCCACCTTGTTGTGATGGTGACTGGGATGTGTGTGAATCATTGGATTGGGTTGATGGATGGGATCGAATATCACTTCCACTTGATCAGCGTGCAATTTTTGAGTTAACTCCATTGGAAGAAGACCAATCGTCTATATTTTGATCATGTATCAGACCTTGTACAACCTGGTATGATGCATTTCCTTAACATTTTTTTGTAAAATTTACGTATTCTTGAAACTCACATTAATGGCCTTGTATCACACGAAAAATATTTGATCATATACCTACAATCATACTATGTGGGACACATATACACAGTGGTTTCCTCAAAAGATAGTGAATGGGGTGGTGATTACTGGTTGGCACATTGTATAGAGGGAAAACAAACCCTTATTATGTCCATGATTGATGATGAAAACAACCACTTCCCCATCCGGTCTATGGTTGTTAAAGGTGAATACCTTACACATGACAACAATGCAAGAAAGAAGGGTGGATATGTTTACATGGATTACAAACCAGGTGCAAGGCTGTATCACTTTACCAACTTAATCATTGGTACAAACCTCCAGGTACGAACAATGCCTAGCCAGAATTCATCGAAGGTATGCTACTTCTTACCGGATACAGAGCACGAGAGACTAATGGAGACCATCATTATAAGAGATGATCCAGAGGGCTTGCTTGTATGATAATAGGTGGGATCTAGCATGATGAGGTATGTATCATAATTTTAATTTTCCCATGTATGTTTCTTATGAATATGTCAATTTTGTGTTCTTGTACGCTACTTCTTACCGAATACATAGCACGAGAGACTAATGGAGACCATCATTATAAGAGATGATCCGGAGGGCTTGGTTGTATGATAATAGGTGGGATCTAGCATGATGAGGTATATATCATAATTTTAATTTTCCCATGTTTGTTTCTTATGAATATGTCAATTTTGTGTTCTTGTATGCTACTTCTTACCGGATACAGAGCACGAGAGACTAATGGACACCATCATTATAAGAGATGATTCGGAGGGCTTGGTTGTATGATAATAGTTGGGATCTAGCATGATGAGGTATGTATCATAATTTTAATTTTCCCATATATATTTCTTATGAATATGTCAATTTTGTGTTCTTGATATGCAAAATTTTCCATAATGTTGTTTATAAATATGCCAAAAGTTCTCTTGTATGTCAAGTTAATGAACATGACAAATTTTACAAATAATCAATAAACCATATATATCAATCATATGAACATTTCAAGATCTCATTCACATGATATACATAACATTACAATACATACATGTACCTCTGTAGGTCATACCTATCAAAGTTCTTTGTAGGCTCTCTTACAGGACTAAAACCCTAATTTTTCAAGTAGGTAATATTGTCAATGTTTTCAGCTGATATATACAACTAGGATGATGGAAACAAGATGCCGCAATGAAAAACCTATGTTTTAAGGCTTGTATAATTTCCTTCTTGACAACTCACCTCTTATACCCGCATGTCCATTGCCAAAGGGGTAGTGCCTAGTAGTGTTGGAATGTCATCTCATTTTTTTTATCCAGAAGTTTAATTTCTACTTAAAATATAATAAAATATAATAAGATATTTATTTAACTTTGTTTTTAGTTGATTATGTTTTTTTGAACATTGAAAGTGGAAGAAAATAACCCACTAATATTGACACAAACAACTCAAAAGTAACATGCTTCAACATTATGCATATGAAGTATTCAAAAGTAAAATGCGCTAACATTATGCATGTGAAGTAGGTCAACATCATGCATGTGAAGATATTAAGTGATAAACTTAATAAATGAACAAAATTTGGAACCTCTCATGCTTTCGAAAGGTTAATGTTTCATGTAATGCAAATAGAAAATTTTGGGAGGTTGACATGTTGGGTCATTGGTGTAATTGAAATTGTGATATTTTAATTTTCAATTAAAAGATATGACTTTTTTAAGGAGTTTAATTTCCAATTAAAAGATAACAATAAACTCATTTACTCATGTTTCTCATTGATCATGTATTATAAAAATCCTGAAACAAAATAACATACTAGCAATGACAGCTTAACAACTCAAAAGTAACATTAAGTCATTGATGCACAGAAAGTCACGGGCAATGGGGATGCAGTTGGCATTGCCATATTTCCCATGCCCAAACATGCTAGAAGGAGTTGATGGAATTCAAAATTGCAGCTCCGTGAGCTTTTTGGCACACCGGGCACAAGTCTACCAGGTGCCCCTAAATGGTATCTAGAGGTGACCTGCAACTCGCCATAGATCGATGCTCAGGCCTCCGATCAATGAATCGTAAATTCAGTTGGATTCATTATGAGGGATTTTATCCAGGGGGGGCTCTCCCTCCTGTCCATTTCCCGGTGACCTTTATCTACAGTGGTTTCTCAAGCTAGGGTTTCGCTTAATAGGGGGACAATGCAGTCATGCCAAGGAGGGCCAAAGCTAGAAATCCATGGACGGTGGGGATGTTGTTGGCATTGCCATATTTCCCATGCCCAAACATGCTAATAGGAGTTGACGGAATTCAAAATTTCAGCTCCGTGAGGTTTTTGGCGCACCGAGCACAAGTCCACCAGGTGTCCCTTAACGACATCTAAAGGTGACCTGCAACTCACCATAGATTGATGCTCAGGCCTCCGATCGATGAACCATTGATTCCGTTGGATTCATGACGTGGTATTTTAGCTGGGGGGGGGGGGCTCTCCCTCTTGTCCATTGCCCGGTGACCTCCGTCTACGGCGGTTTCTGAATCTAGGGTTTCTCTCAGTAGGGGACAATGCAGTCACGCCAATGAAGGCAAAAGCTAGAAAGCCACGAATGATGGGGATGTGGTTGGCATTACCATATTTCCCATGCCCTAACACGCTATCAGGAGTTGACGAAATTCAAAATTGTGGCTCCGTGAGGTTTTTTGTGCACTGGGCACAAGTCCACCAGGTGTCCCTGAACGGTATCTGGAGGTGACCTGCAACTCGCCATAGATTGATGCTTAGGCCTCCAATCTATGAACTGTTGATTCCATTGGATTCGTGATGTGGGATTTTAGCTAAGGGGGGCCTCTCCCTTTTGCACATTTCCTGGTGACCTTCGTCTATGGTGGTTTCTACATCTAGGGTTTCCCTCAGTAGGGTACAATGCAATCACACTAATGAGGGCCAAATATGGACAATGGATTTCATGCCAATGAAGGCCAAACTTGGAAAAACCTATCCCTAACTAGGGTTTATTGTTTAACATGCATGGCCCATAACCATAACCCTACCAAGGAAACCATAATCCTAACCCTAATCTTATCTTACTGTCACAACTCAATTCAAAATCAATCTAATGTCCAACTCAACTTTTTCAAATCCGGTGGACTTATGCTTCAAATCATGTTGATTCACGAAGTTGGTTCTCGGTCTTTGGATTATATTGTAGTTCCTTTAATGCTAAGTGATTAATCATTGGGTGCATGCGGTTTGTTGAATAGTGTTGTTGGTTTTTGATGAAATGTGAAGCATGTATTGCACTTAGTTTTATTAAATTACACTTGAGCATTGACTTAACTTGTAATTTAATGAATCCAAACTCACAAGTTTGAATTAGATATATCTAATTGGTGTGCAAATAGTGAGTTCAGCGAAACCTTGAAATACATTGTATTGCACTTATATTTATTAAATTACAGGAGAAAGAACTTTGAATTTAGTGTGCATGTAGTGAGATCATTGAAACCTTTAAATATAATAGTTTTTTCATGCACAGTTTTCATTCTATGTTTCAGGTAGGGATTCAGCAGGCCATGTCCCTGAAAGCCTGTAGGAGGTGGGATTCAACATGCCATAGAATCATGAGCGTTTCTCGGATCGATGAATAAGGGATAGTTCTAGGGTGGCCCTCTAATCTGGTTCCATGGATAAGAGACCTTTTTTTGGTCAATTTTGGAAACTAGGGTTTTGCTCAGTAAGTGAATGTGAAATATTTGCACATGGGGGTCAAATTTGCATATTGCTTGACTGTGAAGGTGTGGCTAGATTTCCCACATAACACATGCCTAAACATGCTTGCATGAACCATCAGAAACCCTTTTTGATGCATGGTTTCCATTCTATGCCTCAGGTAGCGATTCAACAGGTGTCCCTGAAAGCCCGTAGGAGGTGGGATTCAACATGCCATAGAATCATGACCGTTGCTTGAATCAATGAACCGTCGGCTTCGTTGTATTTAGGAAATTTGGATAGTGCTAGGGTGGCGCTCTAATCTAGTTCCATCAAGAAGAGACCATTTTTTTGGTCAATTTTGGAAACTAGGGTTTTGCTCAATAAGTGAATGTGAAATTTTTGCACATGGGGGTCAAATTCGCATATTGCTTGACCGTGAAGTTGTGGAAAGTGTTCCCACATAACATATGCCTAAACACACTTGCACAACCCACCAAAAGCCCTTTTTTATTCACGGTTTCCATTCTATGTTGCGGGTAGGGATTCAACAGGTGTCCCTGAAAGCCTGTAGAAGGTGGGATTCAACGTGCCATAGAATCATGACCGTTGCTCGGATCGATGAACTGTCAGCTCTGTTGGATTCAAGACATCGATATAGTGCTAGGGTGGCCCTTTAATCTAGTTACATGGAGAAGAGACCATTATTGTGGTCATTTTTGGAAACTAGGGTTTTGCTCAGTAAGTGAATGTGAATTTTTTTCACATGTGGGTCAAATTTGCATATTGCTTGACCGTGAAGGTGTGCCTAGTGTTCCCACATAACACATGCCTAAACACACTTGCATGACCCACCAAAATATCTTTTTTATGCATATTTTCCATTCTATGTCTCGGGTAGGGATTCAACAGGTGTCCCTAAAATCCTGTAGGAGGTGGGATTCAACATGCCATAGAATCATGACCATTGATAGGATCGACAAACCGTCAAATCCATTGTATTAAGGACATCTATATAGTGCTAGGGTGGCCCTCTAATCTGGTTCCATGGACAAGGGACTATTTTTTTGGTCAATTTTGGAAACTAGGGTTTTGCTCAATAAGTGAATGTCCAATTTCTGAACATAGGGGTCAAATTCCTATATTGCTCGACCGTGAAGGTGTGGCTAGAATTACCACATAATACATGCCTAAACAAGCTTGCACGAACCACCGAAATCCCTTTTTGATGCATAGTTTCCATTCTATGCCCCGGGTAGGGATCAACAGGTGTCCTTGAAAGTCTGTAGGAGGTGGGATTCAACGTGCCATAGAAGCATGATCGTTGCTTGGATGTAAAAACTGTCAGCTCCGTTGGATTCCAGACATCGAGATATTGCTAGAGTGGCTCTCTAATCTGGTTCCATGGAGAAGAGACCATTTTTTTGGTCAATTTTGGAAACTAGGGTTTTGCTCAGTAAGTGAATGTGAACTTTTTGCACATGGGGTTCAAATTCGCATATTGATTGACCGTGAAGGTGTGGCTAGATTTCCCACATAACACATGCCTAAACATGCTGACACGACCGATTGAAGCCCTTTTTTATGCACAATTTCCATTCTATGCCCTGGGTAGGGATTCAACAGGTGTCCCTGAAAGCCTATAGGAGGTGGGATTCAACGTGCCATAGAATCATGACAGTTGCTCGGATCGACAAACCATCAGCTCTGTTGGATTCAGGACATTGGGATAGTGCTAGGGTGTCCCTCTAATCTAGGTCCATGGAGAAGGGGTCATTTTTTTGGTCAATTTTTGAAACTAGGGTTTTGCTTAGTAAGTGAATGTCCAATTTCTACACAAATGGGCCGGCTTTGTAAATTCCTTAACCGTGAACATGTGGCTAGCGTTCCCACATGGAACCTGCCTAAACACGCTTGT
The DNA here is from genome assembly GCA_001517045.1 of Pseudotsuga menziesii. NCBI lineage: Eukaryota > Viridiplantae > Streptophyta > Pinopsida > Pinales > Pinaceae > Pseudotsuga > Pseudotsuga menziesii. Next base: position 81,442 of record LPNX011108461.1, read on the forward strand.
ACGACCCACTGAAATCCATTTTTGATGCATGGTTTCCACTCTATGCCCCGGTTAGGGATTCAACGGGTGTCCCTAAAAGCCTGTAGGAAGTGGGATTCAATGTTCCATAGATTGATGACCGTTGCTTGGATCGATGAACCATCAGATCCGTTGGATTTAGTACATCAGGATAGTGCTAGAGTGGCCCTCTACTCTGGGTCCATGGACAAGGGATCATTTTTTTTGTCAATTTTGGAAACTAGGGTTTTTCTCAGTAAGTGAATGTGAAAGTTTTGCACATAAAGGTCGGCTTGAAGGCGATTGTAGATCTTCCCCTCATCCAAGAGATGTGAGGATTTGTACAATGAAATGCAAGAGGATACAATGCCATTACGTCAGTAACCATGTAATGGAACTTGTTTATGTTTAGAAACAGGTGGCCATTCTATTACGCCATTATTACAAAATATATATATCTTCATGCTACGAATGCTTCGAATAATACATGAATTTATAAAACAAGATTTATAATAGTACTTCTCTAATCAATTTAAACTATAATAAAATCACACATAACTTTCATCTCTTTCAAAGTTGTTACTCGAGGCCATTCATCAAATGCCATGTACATTAATCACACATAACTTTCATCTCTTTCAAAGTTGTTACTCGAGGCCATTCATCAAATGCCATGTACATTAACAAAATGATAAAATAATGTGAAGGACATACATAATGTGCAAGATATAGTCATAACCATTATTTTGAATCAACCTTATAATACTCGGATACTTTTAGGTTTGATGTGTATCCCATGTATTCGTTAGATGAAAGACATCATGCCAAACAATAATTTTATTTATGCAGACCACACTGGTGCATCACTTAAGTGTGTCAACTTCGTACATCCTTTAAACGTTTGTTAGGTTGTTATGTGGGTAAGGTGCTTTTGTATTTCACCAAGTTGGATCAATTGCTTAGTTGTGTTGGGTGCATATGTGTATTAGACCTATGTTCCATCTTTTTGAATACAATTTGACATTGTTAATATAACATTGTATATGCAATTGGATTGTGGTAAAAAACAAATAAAATGTACATTTTTTTCATTACGTAATATTGTAATTGTGCATTGTTCTCAAATTTATAACTGATATCTCCATGCAATTGTAAAATCTATAAAAAATTGGGAACATTACACATAGAAACATTCTTCGCCACACATGTATAATCACACTTAAAATACTGAACCATGAATATCTCAAGAGCCTTGATATGAAATACTTTTTTATATCATAAAAGTTATAATACAGAAATAGAAGGCCTATCTATGGTCTGTCAATGTACATGTATCAAAAACATATTTGATGTACATGTGCAAAAAAAAGTATATATGTCCTGGACCGCACCACTATACTCTTACTCTGGATTGTACATAATGTTGGAGACATTTACCACCATACACACTCTTTTTGGTCAAATTGGCCTAGTTAAACCACTATCCTAAGTATTAATGACATTAATTGACATTAGTGGAGCATTAAATGTCATCATCTAGTCACACCCACACCTACCTTCAGTCAAGGAGGCTAACTTAGCCTTCTAGTACATTTGGGGAGGCTAACCGGAGCACTCTGGGGGTGATCTGAGTGATATTAATGCACCTAATTGCTAACTGGTGGTTACAATCAGTTAAACAAGTCAGTGAAGGTGCCTCCTTTCATTTAATTGATTATTTAATGATTAATTAATGAACTGGAGTCAACAGGGGCGCCTCCACCAACTTTTGATGTTCAGTTCAACTTCAGTTAACCTCATCAGGGTTCATTGGAGTCATTGAAGTGATATCACTTGATGGTTGGCTTGCTATGACATGTGTCTGATCTGTTTCAATTGAGACTCGGTCATTTATTACACTCCAGCTTCAGTTAGGGTTCAGTTGAGTCAATTAGGGTTTTGATCAGTGGTTAACTGAGTGTGGACTATGGCTTACAGTCAGTTAAGCTAGAATCACTCATTCAATTTGAATGACCTCCTTGAGGATTCAAATTGCTCATTCATTCATGCTTGTAGCATGACATTGTAATTGTAATCATTCATTCTTTATGTGAATACAGAGCGACTACTATTCCCGTAGACTGATTACACCATTTCATGAGTTATTTGTTGATTAATATTTGATGAGATTGATGCTTTGTTCCTAGATCAATATAAAATATTAATATGGTATCAGAGCTTACAGCGGGACGAAGCTCTATCTCTGAAAAGCAAGCTTTTTGATAGATTTCTGCTTGAAATTTGAGCAATAGCTCAAAAATCCAACACTACACCAGACGCCAAGGCTTACCACTTAATACCCCAAGTAAAGAACTTGTTGATCAAGCTTGCTTGATTGAATATGCTAGGTGTGATGAAATCCTAAAATGTGTAAGTTGTCCGACCTTACATTGCCCTTTCTATTTTGATTTTCAAGTTTCTACATGTGAAGCATTCACTCCAGCATATCCAGATGGCCTCCTCAATAGATCTCTTGACTCCATACAATTTCCACTCATGGAAAGGTGATATGGAAATTCAACTGCACTCCAAAGGACTCTTTAGAGTCACCATGGACACTGAAGATGAGCCCAATTCAGCCATAGAAAAATCAAGATTCTTGAACAAGAAGGATGAAGCCTTCGGTTTCTTGTGCCTCTCTATTTCCCGAGACCTTATTTTCCATCTTGCAAAATTTAAGACTCCAAAAGAAATATGGGACAAATTGGAAACTCTATATAGAAAGCATGATGACTTGAGGGTTTATTAGCTTGAAAATGAACTCATGTCTCTCCAGCCCTCCAATTTCGAGACTCTGAATGATTTCTTCACAAAGTTCAAGCATACCGTTTTACTCTTGAACAAATTCAAAGTGGATAAGGAGGACGACCAGATCATCCTCACCATACTCTCCAAACTTGGGGCTGATTATTCAGTTTTTGTTTCTACATTCCATGCGGGGAAGCTCACAACCCCTGGATGGAAGATGCCTACACTCAATGCCTTCATTGAGTCCCTAACATGTGAACATGACAAGCTTGTCCAGATGGGGATCATCAGATCCTCCCGTGATCAAGCCCTTCATGTCTCGGGGCCCAAATATCTGAAGGGTAAAGGAAAGCAGCAGAAAAATATGAAAACTAAATTTGATGCTCCTAAACGTAGAGTTGAAAATCAGTAGCATGATGAGTCTTCCAGCTCAAGGAAGAACAAAGGAAAAGGGAACCATGGCAAGGAAAAAGTCAAGTGTTCTTATTACGGGAAGGGCTTCCACCATGAACATGCCTACATGAAGAATAATCTTGATGAAACAACCTCTCTCCTTGAGAGAAATCACATCAATCTTCTAGAGATCTTTCAAAGGAGAGATCAGCAAGATCGAGAACCACAGCATGAAAAAGGTCATGCCCTCATGGAAAGCACTTCGAAGTCCAAACCACTGTTGATTGATTCTAGAGCTTCAAACCACATGATGGCTGAAAAATACTCCTTTTAATCCTTTGAGACCGACAAATCCATCCCCATCGACATGGGAGATGACTCCACCATCATTTCGGAAGGACAAGGTACTGTTGATCTTGAAAATGGATTTTTTTCAAATGTTTTGTATCTACCGTCTCTGGAATCAAATCTCCTCAGTGTCTATCAAATGACACATATAGGAGTTCCTAAGAGAGTTTCTTTCAGCCCAAATTATGTTGAGATAATAGAAATTGCATCCGGGAAACTCATTGCTAAAGGCCTTGCAAACCATCATGCAAAAGCTTATGAGTTCTCTCACTTTGTTGCGGATGCAAAGCCCACCACTCTGCTAACTCATGGAAATGAGGTTAGTAGGCTGTGGCATGAGAGGTTTGGCCATATTAATTTCAAATATTTGCAGCAATTATAGAAACACTCCATGGTTTAAGGCTTCTCAGTCATCAAGGCAACCACGGGAATTTGCAAGGGTTGTGTGATTGGAAAACACCTTGAGCACAAGTTCGATCGGGGGAAGGAAAAACGAGCTACATGCATATTGGGGCTGATACATTCTGATATCAGTGGTCTGATTCCCATCACATCCATGAATGGATAAAGGTATATTCTTACTTTTATTGATGATTTTTCAAGGTACACATGGGTCTTCTTTCTCAAAAAGAAGTCTAAAGTATGTGAAATTTTTTTTGAATTAAAGGCCTTGATCGAAAATGCCTCTGGGATTAAGATCAAGATATTGAGATATGATAATGGAAAGGAGTATGTTAGTAATGATTTTCTCCACATATCCTCCAAAATTGGTATTCAATTCCAACATTCAATTCCCTACACTCCCCAGTAGAACGGAGTAGCGAAAAGGAAGAATCAGTCTCTCAAGGAGATGACCACCTGTATGTTGGAATCCAAGAAGCTTGCTGCAAATTTGCGGGCTGAGGCCATGCATGCTGCAGCATACATTTAGAACAGGGTTCCGCACTCATCCATGAAAGGGAATACCCCTTTCGAATCATAATTTAGACACAATCCGGATGTGTCAAACCTACGGGTGTTTGGGTCCACTGCATGGACCCGGATTCTGCTTGATAAAAGAAGGGCTTTGCAACCGCAAAGAATAGAATGTCTATTTATTGGGTATCCTGATGAATCTAAAGGTTTCAATCTGTTGGATATCAATGCCAAATATATCATCATCGAGAGAAGTGTCAAGTTCGATGAGCCTCTTCAGGAGGTGGAACTAGTGAAGGAGAAAAGTGCTGAATATCCTTCCCATTCTCCTAAAAATTTGGATGATGAAATTGGGGGTGATGAACCTGATTTGGATCCTATGATTTCTGATATCAGTGTGCAGTAATCACCAGATGCTGAATCAGAACCTAAAGTGAAAAATCATCTTCCTACATGGGCCCGACAGACACTCTCCTCCGCATGAGACAACATTGGAAATCCTGATGATCCAAGGAGAACCCGGTCTGATTTCCAAAGAGGAGGTATTGCGCTCTCTTGTCCTGATAATTTGGTGGACAAAAATTTCTATTTGATGATTAGTTCAGATCCAAAATCCTACTATCATGCTCAGAAGGATCTGAGACGGAAAGTTTCCATGGATAAAGAGATGAATTGTCTTCAGAAAACACTACTTGGGAGCTAGTTTCTCTTCCTCCGGGAAGGAAATTGGTTCAATGCAAGTGGGTGTTTCAGACCAAGGTTGCTACTGATGGAAGCACCTGAAAATATAAGGAAATTCTAGTGGCAAAAGGTTTCTCTCAGGTCTAAGGTGTTGACTACCATGAGACCTTTACACCGGTTGCAAAAATAGACTCCATCCGCCTTATTTTGGCAATTTCAACATCCAAGCACTGGGAATTGCATCAAATGGATGTTAATTCAGCCTTTATGCATGGAGATATTCATGAGGAGATATACATGAAGCAGCCTGAGGGCTACATCACTGATCCATATTTGGTTTGCAAGCTAAAGAAGTCACTATATGGGTTAAAACAGGCCCCAAGAGAGTGGTATTCCAAGATGGATGCCTTCCTTCTCTCGCAAAACTTTCAGAGGTGTATATCAGATCCAAATGTGTATTTATAGCAGTATGATGGTCATATAATTATCATTGTTTTATATTTTTATGAATTACTGATCACAGGTTGCAAAGTTGCCTCCATTTCAGCCATCAAAACTGCTCTCCACAATGCCTTTGAAATGAGTGATTTGGGGCTTTTGAAAAAATTTTGGGGCTTGAAATTGAGCAAAATTCTGATGGGATTATGGTCACTCGGTACAAATAAATTTCAGACCTATTATTAAAGTTTAACATGGCTGAATGTAGGCTTGCACTATTCCCTTTCCTTTCAGGGATCAACCTTGAAGAAGGAAAAAGCACACCTCCCATGGACTGCACTATCTATCGATAGCTAATTGGTAGCTTGTTGTACTTGACACATTCTGGGCCTAATATTTTTTATGCCATGAATGGTGTATCAAGATACATGTAGCAGCCTCATGATATTCATTGGAATGTAGCCAAGAGGATCATCCAGTATATTCAGGGAACCGGTACCTACGACATTCATTATGCTGCAAACTCCGAGCTAGAGCTGGTTGGATACAAAGATTATGATTGGGCGGGTGATTCTATTGATCAAAATTCTACTTCCAGTGATGTATTCATGTTTGGTGGTGGCCCCATTTTCTGTTCAAGCAAAAAGCAGGCTGCCATGGCACTATCTTCAACAGAGGCCGAGTGACGAGGAGCGGTGAATGCTTGCATACAAGCAGTTTGGGTGCAAGGCATTCTTTTAGAGTTTGATCTTGGTAGTAATTTGTCCACTTTCCTCTTTTGTGACAATCAAAGTGCTATTAAGATATCCATGCATCCAGTTACCAGGCAGAGGACCAAGCATGTAGAGATCCACATGGACTATATCAGGGAGCTAGTGCATGATAGGACCATCATTCTGCAATACTGCCTGACTGATGAGCAAATTGTAGACATCTTCACCAAGATATTTTCAGAAAAGAATTTCACTTACCTCCGTTCACTTTTGGGGGTGAGTTCATTAGGGTGATTCAGACTACTTTTAGTGTTCAGCTTGAGGGGGGGTTTTTCCCACTAGGTTTTCCCTCTTTTCCTCACTTAGATTGTTTTGAGCATTGTTTCAGTTTCCGCATTGTATAGGGTGACCTATGGCCTTAGTTGTCAAGGCCCTAGCATTTTTATGCATTTGTGTTTTCTAACTCCTCTTGAGCATAGCTTAAGGGGGGTGTTGGAGACATTTGCCACCATACACACTCTTTTTGGTTAAATTGGCCTAGTTAAACCACTATCCTAAGTATTATTGACATTAATTGACATTAGTGGAGCATTAAATGTCATCATCCAGTCACACCCACGCCTAACTTTAGTCAAGGAGGCTAACTTAGCCTTCTCCTACATTCGGGGAGGCTAACTGAAGCACTCTGGGGGTGATCTGAGTGATATTAATGCACCTAATTGCTAACTGGTGGTTACAATCAGTTAAACAGGTAAGTGAAGGAAACTCCTTTCATTTAATTGATTACTTAATGATTAATTAATGAACTGGAGTCAATAGGGGTGCCTCCACCAACTTCTGATGTTTGGTTCAACTTCATTTAACCTCATCGGATTTCATTGGAGTCATTGAAGTGCTAGCACTTGATGGTTGGGTTGCTATGACATGTGTCTGATCTCTTTCAGTTGAGACTCAGTCATTTATTGCACTCCAACTTCAGTTAGGGTTCAGTTGAGTAAATTAGGGTTTTGATCAATGGTTAACTAAGTGTGGACTATGGCTTATAAGTCAGTTAAGCTAGACTTACTCTTTCAATTCGAATGACCTCCTTGAGGATTCGAATTTCTCATTCATTCATGCTTGTAGCATGAGATTGTAATTGTAATCATTCATTTTTTATGTGAATACAAAGTGGCTACTATTCTCGTAGATCGATTACACCATTTCATGAGTTATTTGTTGATTAATATTTGATGAGATTGATGCTTTGTTCCCAGATCAATATACAATATTAACACATAAAAATACATATTTGTCCTGGACTAACACATCAAAAATCTAACTTTCTCTTATTTTTCTCGGACCCTAATGCTTTTCAGTTCTGTCTACGACCACTGTGCATCTTTGGTGATTGCAAATCAATGACAATATTTCTTGATCAGGTAACTGAACTAGTACTGTCCATCAATAACAAAGTTTGAAAATTTAAAATATAACTCAATTGTAAATAAAACAAAGACTCACTGCATCCATCAGGGGTTTAGGTGCCTCTGGTGTTGAGGGTATAGGTGCCTTTTTTTTCCTCCACCTGTAGAGAGCCTCTTTGCCATGCTTCTCTGTGAATAAAAAAAAATGCCAATTATCTCAAGAATTATCAACATGTAAATGAATGAGAAAGTACTAATCAATTATGTAAAAAATGAACACCTCACCAAAAAAACCATTTCTAGGGGATTACGCTGGGACTCTTCAGTAGTAAGAGGAGCCATAGGTTGAACATCAACCTCAGTTGCATGCACTAATGGACCATGGTGTGGCTACATTCACCAAATGATTAAATAGTTAGACATCATGCATGTCCATAAACAATACAAATGAAGTGAACAATTACAAATATTCAAGTATATGTACCTCAGTGTGACTTATCCCTACTGTAGATGTGGCATTGACTGCAGCATCAACAATTTCGCTAAGGTATGGCATAGATGACTCTACATCCTGATGTTGTAAACATGCGAAAATAACATTAAGAAAAACCACTTGTGAAGTGAATTCATAGCTAACCAACAACTGCCATTGGAAGTGTGTAGATTACTGTTGGATGAGAAGGTTGATCCTCATGCACACCTTCTCTATTCAAGGAAGAGGGACCTCGTCTGGTGTAAACAAACCCCTTATCTATGTTTGGACTACGGGGAGATCCAAACCAAAGAGGCGATGTAGGGATATGCGATGACGTCTGCATTCATAAATTGTTACCATAGTTAGACATGGATTTAAATGGATGGAATAATATGTACTAAAAAAATAACATGTTGTAATATACTTACCCCTTCCTGGGACATATCTCTACCATGGGAGTGACCGCTTCCATCAAATTCTTGCCCCTCTTCAGATGCTAATAGCATCTGCAAGTTTAAAAATTATAAACATTAGCGATCTATAAAGGAGTGTACAGTAAGAAATTTAAGTAATTCGAACAAGATTCAATCATAACCCATGTACTTACATTCTTCAAGTAATCGTAAATTCCACCTTGGACTATGTCATTGATATCAATGTCTCCAGCATCATGTTCTAAGTGGGGTTCCTGCAACTTCAAAAATTGTAAATATTAGACAATTTAATAAATTAATCAAGACTAACACATGCATTAACAAAATTATATGTAATAACAAAATGACAAGTGTTTAAATATTACCTCAATGGTGGTTCTTTGGGCCTCAGGTACAACCACACTGAGTGCAGTACCACCCCTGTGAGAGGCATCAATATCCTACAAGAGTAAATATTGCATATATTACGAATCTTTTAATATGTTACATATAGTATGGAAAAATTAAAAATTGAACAATAAAAGAGTTTTAAAACAATGTCCTTACCTAACCACTAGTCATCGTAGTGGTACGATGTCTTGGTCCAGGACCATAACAGGGTCCCCACACGATGTGCAGATGTGTGGCTCGCTCTGAGGCACATGGGATGTCGGTCTATCCCCACCAATAGATCTCCCTCCACCACTAGAAGCTGGTGGTTGTACACCAGTAGAGGAAGAGGGCGCTCTCTGGTCAATAGTGGTCATGTGTCGAGAGACCATCTCAGCTAGAGTAAAAAATGCCTCCTGTGTCTGGGGAACCATGTCATGTGCAAGAGGGATGTCTGCCCTCGGTAGCTGGGAACGGGGTGCAGGTATCTGTATATTGGCATCTCTATGCCTAGGATGGGGTTGGTGTCGGGGCATCCCCCTACCATCTCCATGGAACACCAACATGTCAAAATAGTTGACATGTTTTCCCATCACAAACTCTGCATACAATTTTCGGAGGAAGTACATTGGTACTTCCCTATTTTTGTGAGGGGGAATGTCAAAAACCATGTACCACCTATCCATCCAATTGTCTCTGATGGGTGGAAAGGTGCACCACTCAATAGAAATATGTGGCATGTTGATCTCCGAAATGTCATCCATCCTAGGCAGTCTAAACAATGAATAGATGGCTTGTTTTGTTATTTTGAGCTTTTTTACCTCGTTGTAACTTAACCCATCGGCATATTGTTGTCTTTTCCTCTCCCTGTAATATGCGATTCTATACAAAGCATCATTCGATCTTGCGATCATATCAGCAATAGACAACAAAGAATCTGACAAAGAAGCGACGGAGCTCATCTCCACCCCTCCAAGCAGAACCAATCTCTCTCAAATGGGCAATAAACCTCAGTATCTCTGCATTGTTATCCATAGCAGCCACTGCAATCATAAATACAAATAAAATATCATTAGAAATATAAACACATGATATAATGACATATCTAAGCACTGAAAATTGTATAACTAATGACATATAAACTAAATGTATCATGTAAATTTAAAAATTGATCTTGAATTTTACAGTAAAGAATAAACATTTAACATTTTTTCATTTCATATTTATCTCCTAAATTCAAGTATTAATTCCAATTTTTAAGTACATGCATATGTACACAAAGTGTATTGAGTGCATATGTTGATTGTGAAGCTCCTCTAGCTTATTTTAAGGCTTGGATTAAGAAGTTCTGTCAAAATTGTGAGGTGTTGATTATTGGCTTTGTAGGACCAGCTCTCAGATTGCGGGTAGAGGCAACAACTAGACCCTAGAATAGGCAACATAATGTGATGTTGATGAATAAAATCCCAGTAAAGGCAATTATTTTTTCAGATATGTAATTATTTGTTGTAGTGTGATGTTTTTTGGACTCCAAAGTCTATTTAGCAGAACTTTATGGATTTTATGGTTGCAAGGGTTCCACTAGATTATATCATGTATGATAGTATGTGATTGGAAAGTTTAATCAAATACATCAACCTACCTATGTATCTTCATGTTCATAGAGTCTATTGTTGAACTTTGTTGTCTTGACCTTAACCAAAAGGTACCCTTCGTTCAAGACGAAATATTTGTTAAAAGCATGGGAAGCTTCTATACCTTATTTTAACACTTGGATTGGGAAGTTTCATCAAAACTATAAGGTGTTTATTGATGTTATTGGAAGAGCAACTTCGATAAGTTTCATCAAAATTATAAGGTGTTTATTGATGTTCTTGGAAGAGCAACTTCAATATTTTGGATAGAGGCAAGGGATTTACCATGTTTGTTTATGTATTTTAGGGGAATATATGAATTCTACTTAATTTTTTTTAGTTCTATATGCAAGCTTGCAACATAATTGACAAACTTTGCATATTTGTTAATTTTGGTTTGGATTCACAATAGTGAAGTTCGTTTGTTTTTTATGAGTTAATTGGGGTTTTGGTTTACATTGGGCACATAAATTACTTATGCAAACTTGCAATGTGCTTGACAAACTTTGCATATTTGTGGATTTTGTTATGGATTCACAAGGATCCTTGTGAATATGCATATGGAAATAGTGAAATTCATTTGTTTTCTGAGTTAATTGGGCTTTTGGTTTCCATTGGGCATGGGAATTTTGGGTATGAATTTTGGTAAATAATCAAAATTATTTAATTTTTATCATTAAATTGGGGAATTGGTTTCAATTGGCCAAATACATTGGGGTTCTTGTTTCCATTGCCCAACTCCATTGGGGTTTTTGTTTCAATTGGCCATAATTTAATTTAATATGGTTTAATTTTTCAATCTAGGGAAAATAAATTGATGAACAAAGAGAAAAAAACATGAAAAGAAATGAGGAAAATACCTCACTAAGAGGAGGTTTATCCAAAGGTGGAGATGAAGGGATTTCACCCAGTCGAGATTTTCTCCAATGTTGTCCAATAGGAGTGCGGTGAGGATAAAAAGACGGCCTCGACCTATTTAAAAAAAAAAATAGGCTTTCCAAATAACACCTCTGTTTTAGTGAACGAAATCGCGCACGCGATTTTGTTCACTAAAATGGAGGTGCGGTTTGTTTTACTATCCTAGTTGGCATGCCTATTGGAAGCCTTGGGACTAGGCTTGGAAGGTTCATGATTGCTTGGGATGATTTCTTTTTTTTGGATTAAGAGTGATTGACTTCACTCCACCATTGCATCTAAAAGGTCCCTCAACTTCTTGCACACACCCTAAAACAAAACCCATAGTACCTTAAGTCAGCCCAAAGGCACTAAACCCCAAATTAAACACCAAGTCTTTCACACATCTCTGATGCTAACAAATTAATTTACAGACAGTTCCTTCTAAGTTGCAGCCATTAAAACCAGAGCTAGAAATTCAAACCCACGATGAGTTTTAACTCAGTCATAAAAACCACAGAAGAGAGGGACAAATTTTAAACTTGTACAGAAAGGATTACCTGAATGGGTATGGAGTTAACTCAGGGTGACCCATGACCCACAATTTATTCATACCCTACAACCTGCAACAGAAAATAAAATCCATGATGAGGAGTATGCATTGAAACCAAAACATAACAAACAAACAATGTTGTAAAACCAAAGAGGGATACATACCTACCATCATGGATAAAACTTTGAAGCTTCACACCACCACACATCACAGAGGTAGACCTCACACAACCATGCTGTGAATGACCAAACCAACGCAAGATCCCAAGCCCTAAGCTAGAATGCCATAGTTTCCAAGGTGCATTTATGTCGCCACCCTGGCCTCCATTAACATATTTCCAAACCCATATCATATAGTTCATGCCACCCCTTAAACCTTGTTCAAACAACGTGCTATACATAATCCTCTTATGTGCATCAAATGCATAGGGTTTAAGCCATAGTCCATGGCATATGAAATATGCCATGGAGAACTATGGTGAATGTTTTAAAACCCCACACCAAGACTATATTAAAAACATACACCAAGACTAGGTTAGAGCATGTACCAAGTATGCCACGTAAATGATCAAGTCACTAGCGTATAGTTCATAAAAATAACAATAGTAGTCATGCAACATAGGCTAGTAAAACATCCAGGATGGCATAAATACCATATAAAAACCATCATAGTAGTTACTAGGATAGATTTGCAGGCCTCTCATTTGTCCAAGCTGAGTGCTAGTGACGAAATGGGTAGTATGTGTTGTTCAGCTTTTATAAGCAGTTTCCGTCATCAAGTGCACCTGTGCACGATAAGGAAAGAAATGCATTATTTCATAATAACTAAGTAAGGCCGTGGTGACAAGTAGAAAACAGTTACCTTCCATGTGTTTACAAGGGAAACATGTCCCGCCACTCTACTCCTTTTTTCCAATAGCAAGTTAAGTCAGAAATGTTTATACAATAGTAATCAAATTTCATAAGCAATGAGTACATAATCGAAATAACTAACATACATATAAATGCGTAGCCATAGATCAAGATAGTAAGCAACATCACAAAAACATAAGTAATACATTAATAACCACATTGGAAAATATGAAAGTAGGACGTAAGAATAGCTTAGGACAAGCACAACACAGTAAACAAAGCATGACACATTTCTCATAGTTTAGTTTATGTCCAACACAGGTAGTATTTGACTAGCCTAATAATTTTTATTTTTATTTTCAAATTTTGGGTACATTACATTGTTGCACACAGACAAAATACACATTCTTCAATGTTATAAATGCACAATACTAAATGAGGAGGGAAACATTGTTCTTATATATTTATATATATATTTCCTTTCATTTGTGTAGGTTTCAAATATCACAAATTTGTTAGACCTGATTTGTAGTTGATTGGATGATACCAAGAGGAAGAGTGAAGGAAAACAAAATGATCACACAAGAGAGTAAATCTCCCCACTATGGAAGTTTAAATTGTTCATAAAATTCAGTGCAAGTTTCTATTGCAAGTCTTATCATCAATACCAACACAATAAGGAACCAATAGTTCGGGACAGACATAATTTTTGTTCATCAAGTTTGTCTGCGCGTCCATCTTTTGGTACCATACAACCATTTTTGTTTGATTCCATATATATCTACACCATACACACAACAATAAATTGTAAATAGACTTAAAAGAATTTCCTAAAAAAAACCATTAATGTTAAACTTATTAATAAGTGTATATATTTAAAATGCACACATTTTAGAGAATTACTGTGAAATTTTATTAGATATTGGAGATTAGTAAACTTTCTTTCCATGGAAAAGAATAAAATGGTAAATAGTTGTTGCAAGTCCTACGAATCCCACACAATATGTAATCACAAAGAACGTGCTGAAAAGCAATTTCACTGCATGTATCTTCGTTGAAGGTAAAATGGTTTGTGACTATTGATAATATGTTGCATGCCTCGTAGGATAAAGACCAACCGCCTTGGCCATTTTATTATAAAATATGATGAAAAACATATTTTGAAATTGTATTGATTAGAATTTAATTGTGATTTCAACAATTTAGATTAATTTTTTTATGCTAAATGCCACATTTTAAAGCTATCCAAATTTTCCAAATAGTGATTTGAGCAATAAAAACTATAATTTTAGCATTTTTTTTCTTCTACACAGTTTCACTATAATAGAGAGCATTTTGGTTGTGTCAAACAAAAAAATCAACACTCTATAATTTGACACTATTTCCTTACATCTACTTTGTGTTTGTAGAAATCTTGCCAAACAAAATATTTGGAATTATTTCTTTACATCTACTTTATTGTTTTTTTTATCTAAGGGGAAGAACCTCCTAATTAGCAGGTTTTCCATTGGCTAAGTTAGCACAAACCAGGGTAATCTAAGCCCGATCATACACCCTTAACATGGTTGGATTTTTGGTAGCTGTGGGATTTGAACCGACAACCTTTCTGCTTAGGGGACGTCTTAACCATACCCTTCCACCAAGTGTTCTACTTCTCATGGATACATCTACTTCATTGGGTTATTCAGTGCTTTCTAAATGTTTTATTTGATCATGGATAGGTATAGTGTAGCAACAAGTGCTTACTACCGAGGTGGTGTTGGTGACATTCTGGTATATAAAATAAATAATCAATATGCATTTGATCATGTGGCATAATGGCTCAAGATGAGAGGCCATGCTGACAATAATATTGCAGCATGCCCATATGCAACAAATGTGAACTTGGTAACTTGCGTGCAAATATTATAGAGGTTGTAAAAGTATTTTCCTAGACTTCTGAGAGTTCCTTTTTAACTATTATCAGGTAAATCTACACGATAGTCAAGAAAAAATGCTCGTGTTACAAATGATGACATAAATCCGGTTTGTGATGTCAATGTTTTTTAAATGTAAATGGATGTCATCGAATTGTTGTGATGACTATATATTATTCCATTGTTGAAAAACTT